>OX376375.1:74830106-75070657 GCA_947369275.1 Nemotelus nigrinus
TTGAGTGAACTGGCGTGTTTTCTTTTCATGTTTTTCTTTTCAATTCAACAATTCCTGCATTTTCGACATCCAGTTTTGAGCCCAAGTGTACGAATATAAAAAGTTAGCCATAAAAGTAGCTTGTTAAGAAAGTTTTCCGGTTCGTTCCTTACGTTAGTTTTGGAAACAAATAGACACAAAAGAAAATAACGTAAAGAAAACTAACGGTAAACTAACAGTATCGCTACAATAAATTCTCAAAATACGTCCGTAGTAAATATGTGATCATAATATGCAGTTACCTTTAATAAAAATATAGATTAGAATACATCATCTTTACTAGACTCTATCGACCCTTCAAAGTTTAATTTTGTCGACAATGCGGTGGTATAGTTTAAAGATTTAACAACATGTTAAAAAAAACTGCAAAAGCAAATACATTTTACAAAATTATATTATCAACGAGCAAACCTTGAAAAATCTCAGCCAATGAGCCTTCATTACCAACAAACCAAAATTCAACCCAGATTCAACCAAAATACCATCAATATTTCTAGTATCTATATCCATATTTCCAGTACTTTTCTTATTTATACCATCTAGATGATATAAACCACTTTTCCACACTTTTCAATTATCACTAATTGAATACCTTATTTCATTTTCATTAATACTACATATGTGACCCTTTGATTTCCTACAACCATCCGGCACAACCTTCATCCAACAGGCAATTACATACTTGGCTACATTACAAAGACAAGTTTAATTTAATTGAAAGTGACACGACGACAAATCTTGTCTTATCTCATCTAACCAGGAGCACATAAAAAACTTTCACTTTCTAAGGAAAACGTGCTCTGTGTATCTCGTACTTAGCCCCCAAGCTACTAATCCTACGAGCTGAAATTATAAAAGAAACGAATGAATGTAAACCCTTCTCAGGACATGCATAATCTTCATGATCTTATTTATTTATGGCTTAATAAAGTTTCCGTTCGGCAAGCACAGAATGAAAGTGCGTAGTATTTGTATTTGTTTTTGTTTTTCTTCTGCAAAAGTCAAGGACATATGTGATGTGCACGTAAATGAGATCAATGTATCTATTTTGCTTTGAATAAAGCTCGATTGATGTGATGCATGTGGGATGCGAAAATAAGAGAAAGTTTGGTCTTAATTACTACGAATGATTAATTGATAAGATTATTTCTGAAGCCGATGTGATTCGTGGCAAGTTAATAAAAGACAGCAGTCTAAACAAAGAAAACGATTCAGTTGGTTAAACCATGTTTGTTTCGTTTGAATTTGAAATTCAAGAAAGGAGATGCCCTTGAAAAACAGCCTACACTTTCTTAAGCTGAACCAGACGATTCTATTGAAATAATTAAGCAAAAGCCACCACTGAGATTTTCCTTGGTTCTCTCTACACGCTTGTCAAGCAGAACATAGTGTCACAGTACGATGCGAAATACCAATTAAAAAACCTCAAATATGATATCTTATTTCTATTCAACTTTCAACCTAGCTCATCAAAATCCTTTCCAAAGAAATTAACTTCCATTCAATTTCTATTTTAACGCAATTCTTTTTCATTTTTCGACGTTTTTCGATTTTATTACATCATGTTCGTTTTATATCACCTTTTTCTTTTGATTTTCTTTACATTCATTTCAATTCAGTTAAAACTTTTACCACAACCACATTTTTATACGTCTTTTGTGCATAAAAAGAGCAACCTTTGTAGTACATAGAATCTCTTGGAAAGCAAGACATGCGATAGAGCGAACCAGTACTACCGTTCTTAACATAAACCACCTATCTGACATTTTTTCATTTTTGAGTTAACACCGGATTCAGAAACAAAATAATCTATTACATCATTCTGCAAAATATGAAAATCCTATCTTCTGTGTAAGTATATTATAATCAAAAATTGAAAATCCCCCAAAAACGTAACATCACTTAGCAGAAACATTCTATAGGCAGCAGATATTAGGTTAATGCTGAGTGATGCTATCATTTTTTCGTTGCATGCTTCTACAAAAAACTTCTATCTGCTTAAAGTCTATCTTCCACAAATATGTTCAACGTGAAAACTTTTCCTACCGCAAATAAACGTATTTGTATCCGTGTTTAAACTTTCATCCCGCTTGAAGATGTCTGCAGCATTTAGGAAAACACAAGCCATTGAATAGCTCGAAAGATACTTAACTGCAGTTGATGATTTATGCTAAGGACGGCAGAGTAGTAGTCCTTCTGTCACTAGTACGGTCGACGGCAACACTATCGACAGACAAATCGAACAATTCTAAGGGTGAAAAAGAACATCAAAACCCTGAAGAAATATCGAATTTGAATCGGTTTATCACACAAAGAAGGCAAGGATTGCTTAAGGATGAGCTCGTTTTCGATGAAAGTAAGAATATCCGTCCGTTGGTGATGATGAAAAAAGGTCTACTATAGAACCTTCAATTGCATGCAGAAGTAAAATACGATTTTATGTGTTGAAGAGCTGGTGAAATGGTCAATAATCTTGAAAGGTGAAATTTAGAATTAAAGTTCAATGAGTTAATTTAGAATGAAATATAAAATCGATTCGAATTGAATTTTCAATATTCTTCTGAAATACGATTTTTTAAAGTGTGTTGCTGATCAAGTCGGAAATTCCTCAAGTACTTTAGAATATTGCTTAAGCTATACATAATATACACTGACTTGTCCAACACGTTTGCGCTTGCAGATAATAGATCTTTGTATAGTATTTTACTTGCTTAACCTGTTAACTGGAGAATAAAATTTTGCTCAAGTCGTTTCACAATGGGGGCTTTTTTATTGACAGTGCGATGTATTGTAATAATTCAACATAGAGATTCAGTGAGTATCACTCTTGGTTGCGTTATTTGTTGGAGCTGAAATTTTCGAGGCAGATTGATGTATAAGTACTAAAAGTTGATCGGAATCAAGATCAGATTAAGATACTTTTAACCGTTTAGAGATTTTAGTGAATTATCAGGTACTTATGTGTTTCAATGGAAATAAGAAATTTCGAAAAAAACAATTATGCGAAATGATAACTAATAATGTTTTCAGCTTGTTTATGATGCCGTTTTAAAAGTTTTTAATTATTTATGAGCAGTGAGTGCTTTAAAGGGGGACCGAATATTTTTCAAATTTTGGATTCATCATATCCTTACGAAATTCCCAGAACATATTAACGCTTTTTAGAATAAGATCTGTGATATTTTTGATGAATGTGCTTTCCGCAAATCGATCGAGTTTTCCGTATCAATTGTTCTTGGCTTTGATAAGCTTTAGAGACAATATCCGTTGTCTATGCTAATTTATAGACAAAAATGGAACCGTGATCACAAATTAATTTCCCTTTTTAACTTGAGTACCCCGGTACTATGTTTTTAGCAGCATATACAGTACTATATAATTAAATACTCATTGATTGATTATTTTATAGACTGCTTATATTTCAATAATGCATATTTGTCTATTCTTGAGCTGGTTTGAAATGAAAGCCAAGAAAAATTTACGAAAAATTGCTGCATTTACACTACTTTCCATAATTCATACTATGTACTATTTTGCACTGATTCACCAATATCCTCTACTTGACTTCTTTAGTACATTCACAGATACAAGCCAATTCCAAATATAGCGTATTGTGATCTCACTTCACGGTTACATATAAAGTTCAAAATTCTTCTGAAAAATAATTTTATCATGGCCATTTACTCGTACGATTAAAACTTTTCATAACGAAAAATACCCATTGCAGTTGACTTCTTCGTATGACAAAATATTTCTTCATACCCAGTTAACAGGTTGGTTACTGCACTGGCTTCTTGCGTATGGAGACCGCTAAGACGGACGAGAAACCGCGCACCAAGCTTTGAGTTTACCTAGCTCTGAATAGATACCCGATTTAAATCATGGGCAAAGGGAGTCGTGGAATTTTTCACTCCCCCCACTTATTCACATTGATTGTAAATTTGTGAATGAAGCTCTCTACCAGCTCCAACCGCTAGACCTAACAAAAGGTTTCCATGGGATTGCTTACTACTTTTTACAGTATTTTACTGCCCCGATCGCATATCTTCAATTGATCCCATAGAGTTCGACACCACTATTGACTATTTGTTAGTTTTGTTCCTGAAACCAAGGCTCTATTTTAAAATTTCCATTTATGGTATAGCTATCTGGCAAATTATGTTCTTTTTGCTGTAAATGAATCTTGTTTGGCAAACAATATGAAATTATTTGCCCTAGTGAAACAGGTTGAAATCTTCCTGTGATCCTGATTTGATTCCCTGAGGCCTAGAAATTCTCCAAAAATTACAATCAGATTATATTTATTACGTTAACAGTGAACCGGCGAATGAATAAACAACATAGAAAATGTACGATGAATGCAAACCACAGTTGACAAAACAATATGTTATATGTATTTGTATTTAGGTGTTTTTGCAGCAAAAATTTTGTGCTTATTTTTTTTTTAAATTTTGTGCTTTTGTGCTTAACCCAACTTGGACCAAAGCTAGACGTGGAAAGTAATCAAAGGGGGAATATCATTGCCTTTAGGAGGAATATCATTGCCATGATTTGCATCACCGAAGCACCCCTTAGTCGTCACCCTACAGATGCCAGTTTACCAACTCATTAGCAATATGTGGCTGAGTTGGATTCTTTGAAAAATGGAAATTTTTCGAAAAAGGAGTCACTACTTATTTCATCCGTTATTAAGCACATCTACCTGCAATATTTAATAAGGACAACGAGAATAAACTATGTCTATACAGAACAGTAAAGTCATTCAAGACTGAGCTGGCCGGGCTAGGCATAACCAAGACACGACGAAATGTGTTACTGGAAAAATGGGTCCGAGAGATACAAAAATATGTTTCTTTATGGGACTTTCTGTTCTATTATCACGCTGAAACACATTAGAATATTTTGTATAGTGATAGTTTGATTTGATGCTTCTCAATGTTTCTCACTATTTTTCGCACTGATAAGGTAAAATACGGTTTTGTGTTGATGTACATACAGAAATTGACGCTTTATGTCCTTTACTACCAGTTAATTCAGTTGAGATAATTCTGAAAGTTTTCATCTATACTAGGTCCAATTTCAGCAAGTTCGTATTTTCTTCAGACACTGTCAACTTTACTCTTTGTTTGTCGAATTGTTGTTTCACTTCCTCTACTCGATTGTCGGACTTACGACGGTTACCTGGCTTCCATCAGTTGCTGCTGCCTAACTTCTTATTATCTGTTTCTTTATGTCCCGAGCAGGTGGGTCAAGTTTTTGTTTAATTGCTTAATGCTTACGGCTCGTTGGTCAAGTTTCTGGTCTGCTTTTATAGTTTGCTGTTTACATTGATCACTTGTTGTTCAAGTTTCTGGCCGATATGCAGAGCTTGTTGCGTCATGTCGTAGAGATTCCATCATATTTTTCTCCACGTTACTTTGTTGTTCTTGAACAGGTTCTTGAGAATTCACATTTTTCACAAGCCTCTCTTACCTATGCTAGCAAAGCCGTTTTACGCCTAATTGTCAACAAATCACGTTTCGGACACTTTACTTTCGATTCGGTCAATGTTAACTCTTTTACTAGCTTTGACATTGTTCTCCATTCAACCTGCGCCAGTTCTTACAACAATCACTTTTCCTAACACTTGTCACTGTCCAATTATCGTTTATTTTTTCTTTTGCTTTAGTCAGCGTTCTACGAATATTTTCAAAAATTAACTGTCTTCAACTTAAATACGACACGCGGACGCGCAATAAAAAATCCCACTTCTGACACCAGTTGTTGTGTTTTGTCCTTAAAACACACTATTCACGAAACAATCTACACAAAACTTTGCTCACAACGACTTACTTAACTCGTCCGCAAATCTCAAGGAGAGCGCTAGTGTCTCAATAACTCACTTTAAAATCAATTTGTCTTTTACTTCGTTCGATTTGGTTCTCAGGCTTGATTGATTTCCAATACTCAAACCAGGACTATTTATATTCCCATGGACGGTTCCAGAATAGTCGATTGCATGTTTGTATACTGCTCTGGACTTCTGAAATTTGTTAATTTTTATATACTGCATGTCTTGGCCACTAGGAGTCTTTTCTATATGTGTTTCTTTATAGGATTTTGCCTGGGATGATCTGTTTTATTATTACATTAAAACAAATTAGAATGTTTTGTATCGTGATAATTTAAGTTTATATTTCTCGATTTTTCTCGAAATATCGATATACAAATACGATTTAATATGCTACAGTAGCCTAAACCTGTAAATTCTTGTACAAACTTCTTGTAAAAACTATTAAACGTTGGTCAAACTCATTTTATAAAATTATTAGCGAAAATTTAAACCGGAAATTCGCTATTAAAGAACTAAATTTGGAAGATTTTATTATTAAATCCTCTCATTATTACTAATCTAAAGCCTATTTTTGCTCTTTTCATAACCTTCTATCGTCTATCGTGGTTTATTTTTTATTCGCAGCAGTAGCTAAGTTCTAATATGGGCGTAAAAGTGCACTCACGATTTTGCTGAGATTTTTCATGAATATGCTGATAATTTGGTTGAAAAGACAGCGACTCGTGATGTAGATGCATACAGTGACAAACGCTTTCAGGATCGACAGGAAACAGAAGATGTTAACAAACAGTGAAATGAGATTGCTGAAAAAACCCAATCATACTAGCATGATCTAGCTCCCTAAATTATGCGTGTTTCTTTTGGGGAAGACAACGGGTATCACATTTTCAAAAAAAAACGACTTTAGCTTACTTTCGAATTTATTTTTGTTCTTTTCTTATAATTTTTTAAAGAAAAAAACTCTGTCACCTCAAAAAAACCTTAGTTTACCGCGCTACCAAAAGAAACGGACCAAGTATTTTTCACCAAAATAATGAGTTCTCGCCTACTAAAACGACTTTAAATAACTTAATTTCACCTCAAAGGCTTAATTCGTCCCTCTTAGGCAAACTCTCAAGGGTATTCATATTATTAGCTTAATTACGAATTACCAACGTCACTCTTAGCTGCCGACCACAGAACCGCGTGGTATTTTCCTAAAACATACATATGTCACTTGCAATTTTCATCCCAATCGAAATTTCCATAACTTGCTAATTATTATTTTCATCACCGGGCTCATACTTGAAAATCTCCTATGAATCCTATATTTACCACATCGTTATCATTCACATCCTTCCTGACATCGCATTATGATACAAGCTCGCGAAAGTGTGTTGGTTTAATTCGCAATCAGACGACCCATCGACGTGACATTAGAAGAGCTTTGGTTTTTGTTTGCAAAGCAGCTGCTGGCGTTAGATGGTTCAATGGGACGCTGCAGAGAGAATGGAATGAAATGCTTTGCGGTTTCATCGTTGCGAACATCAAGAGAAGGATGAGGTTACTTTAACGATATGCGCCCTTCAAATTATAGGGAAGCAATTTCCTTTGGGGACAGTGATAGTGAGTGGAAGTGAGTATTAAATTACCAGAGTTATACCGAGCTTGCTGGAAACTAATACGGGGTGCATGATAATTGAATTAAATCCAAAAAGCGTGAAACTATTTTTGATACATGAATATAGATAGCACATAGTATTCCACTTTATCCTTCTGATAATTTCATTAAAACTGGTTTCTACTATTTTGGAAATGAGTTTCAATATTTTCTTAGATTATGGAAACAAACTACACATAAAATATAGTATTTAAAGGTATCTGCCAAACGACACATATAACTTTGAACCATTTCCTATGAAAAATGTCATATAAATTCTTACAACAGGCGATTTTCACACTTAAATTTATCATCCACTCTGCAAATATGGCAATGTCATATCGGCCTGATTTGTAAATCCTGTTACAGCATTACAAAATAAATCGTACCTCGCAGATACACGCACTCATTCAATCATCCATCCATCCATTCGCAGTCTAGCCCAGAGCTTTATAAGGTCCGGCCTGGTGAAGATGTACATCTATCTATCTAACGAACCCTGAACAGCGACCAAGCGAGCGAATTAATATTCGTAATTCGTTTGCGTTGGACGCGTTGAACTGTGATTCGATGAGTATAATTTTTCAAAATCTTTTCACAATAACCTTCGGAGCTGGAATATTTCGTGCGGAACATGATGATCATCGGGTTGCTTTAATGATTCTATGATACTACCACATAACAGTTTGCAGGGATCATTTTACTTAATTAGCAGAGGCTGGTGAAGCGTGATGCATAAATTACTATCGAGTTAAATCAATTTCGCACTTGACTAATTTTTGTTTGGATTTATATCAAACAATGACCGCGTTAGACTAGGATAAATTTCGTGAGATTTGATGTCTTGTGTGGGCGGTATTGATTAATCATTAATTCACATGAAAAATATTCAACGTAATTTTGCTGCGGTTATATCAAATTCAATTGTAATTTCTAAAATCTTAAGCATAAAAATCTTAATTGGATAATATTTACTCCGTTTTGAGTGGTCCTATTTACTTTTACTGATAAAACTTGTAAAATTATTTATTAACTGTGCCCTCATTTCCATTTTCAAATAACAAACGAAAAATTGCTGATGAATAATTCATGAAAAACAATTCACAGAAATACAAATCAATTTCCGAATCGAAACGAACTCATTGTCCTCTTTGTATTGATTTATTCATGATACACACTTGATAATTGGAAGAAACATTTAACACGCATCCTGTGTTCTTGTGCTCACTTTATATTTTTGGGAAAAATATTTTGGAACTGGAGAGTAAATAATTCACTTTGCAATCGCAATCGATTTCACAATCAACTTAGTGGCAACGAATTGCGAATTCGACATATTTGTCTATGATATTTGAATATAATTTAATGTAGCTTTCAGCAATAACTGTTTATATTCATTTATGTTCAAAGCTTCGCCTATCTATTTATTTTCTATTTGATTATCAGAACACAGTTCTAAATACATAGCAGAGTCCTGTAATTACCAATCAAGCTAAATCGGCAATAACCGTATGTGATTAGTAATACACTCATCATTGTAATTATTGGATTTTAATTGAAAATCAACATACAGATGCATTGAAATCAGTAGATGTGCTGCTGCTGCAATTTGGAAATGTTCATAGACGTTCTTGAACATTTTGGTTTAAACAAGTTATCTATTCAGATAAGTGAAAACACATCATTTCAACCTACACGGTGTCGATATTGCGCACATGAACATACCTAACCTCATATTAAAGTTAAATTTTTGTTAATATGATTAATTTAGATTAATTTGACTGATATTTTATTCATTTATTATTTATTTATTTATTTATTTATTTATTAAATCCATTTTAACAGGCTTCTGCCCAATTACAAAAATAGAAATATGAAATAAACCCAAAAGAAGAAAATAGAAAAATTAATCAATAAATGAAAATATTAGAATATACAAATTAGAACTACAACAATCTAAAGCTAATATACAATGTAACATTTAAGAAAGCGCAAAAATGGTAAGGAAAAAAAAAAGAATTAAAAAGAAAGTCAAACATTATAAGAAGCATTAAGGATTATGCTTTTAATTTGCGACTTAAATTGACAGAACGTTAGCGGAAAAGGACCAAGCTGAAGATCGTTATGCTTCCTGGGCATACGCACTAGCTGCGAGTTAAAATAAACTTCAGAACGCGCGAAAGGAATGGAGAACATTAATTGGGATCTATCTGATTGACTAACGTTACGTAGACACAGTATATAAACAAGATCGGAGAGCATAGGGCAATGGAGTAGCTTGAAAAGTAAGCACAGGAACACTCGTCGGGACTCTAATGAAGGAATTTGGAATAAGGAAAGACGATCACTATAACCACAGTAAGGGATGTTGAACTTAAACAGCAGTGAGCGAGTAGATCTACGCTGAACGTGTTCCACTGCATCACTGAGATATTTATGTCGGGGAGACCACACTTGACAACAATACTCTAGGATGCTACGAACAAGTGAAAAAAACAGATGGAAAGAGGTAGCGATGCTGGTAAACGAAGAAGAGCATCTAAGAATGAAACCTGACAGGCGATTATCTTATTGTTATTATTTTATGATCCTTGTTTGGTAGTTGTAAATAAATAAATAAATTAAAAGACACAATTTCGCTTTTCGATCATTTCTCGTATCAGGATCCAGAAAAAAGGCGATATAATCCTACCTTCTTTGCCTTGACCCCCAAAAAGATGGCCTCGATTTGTCTGTTTTTAAGGAAATTCAATGCACAAGTTGGGAGGATTTCAGCCACGCCAAATCAAGGAAGACAATTTACGTGATTTTTTTTTGCTGTAAGGAGTTTTCTAATGTGCTACTGATCTGACCAATATATACGATTGTTGATCAACACATCTACACATAGCCATATCCGTCACACTTTGTAAGGGTGATTCCTTCTGTCCGAAGAACATAAACCCTTTGTTGGCTCATAGTTTACTCGCGGACTCCACGTCATCAATACCGTTTCAGCTGCGCTAGTAAAATTAGGCTCTACTGATTGATTTCTAAGTTCTAGCGCCTGGTACAGTTTCCAATTGGAAACCTGATGTCTCTTCAGTAGTAACAAAACCCCAGGAAAGTTCAAGCCACCACATCGATAATCAGTTTTGGCCCGAACATCTCCTGAATTACGTCTCGGAGAGACTCAGACTCGGAGAGCATGGTTTCGACCGAAACGGAGGAGGAACTCCTCAAATCGCCTGAGCGAGGCAAAGGTGCTGGTTCCCAGAAGGGGAACAGGCCCAAGCCGAGCAAAGAGGGCAAAAAAGCGCTGGCGAATTACTAAGCGGCGTTGCGCATTGTCGACAGGCTCGGTGACAGTCCTTCCCTCTCTGTGGAGGAGAAGGATCGGTTGTGCTGGGCTCAGACGACGGTGGCAAAAGGTCGCGAGTATTTTGCTGGCAAAGAATGGCTGGCTCTTAAGGACTCTGTTGTCAGGAAAGTCACTGCGGAGACGCTCAGATAGAATCAGTTGCTGCTCGTGGGAGCGGATGCCAACGCGCATCACACTGTTTGGGACAGCAGCGATATTAACGATAGAGGTGAGTCTTTACTCAATTTTATTATTAATTATAATCTAGTCGTGGCAAATCGAGGAAACGCCCCCATTTATAGGGGACCGCGAAGTGTTAACGTTCTAGACATAACTCTTCACAATGATCCGAATGAACAATTAATGGAGAATTGGAGGGTTCTTGAAAGTCCATCATTCTCTGAACACTGTTACATTAGTTACAGTTTAAATTTCAATCTAACTCGCACTTCTCGATCGTTTCGCAATCCCAGGAAAACAAACTGGGAGAACTTCAAATGGGAAGTGACCAACGGCTTAGGCCCTTCTCCCAGGATAAGCTCTGTAGCTGGCCTGGAATCTGCGGTCAACACTTTTACTGGTGAACTTGTAAAAGCTTTTGAACGATCCTGTCGCAAAGTCTAGTCAAACCTAAGCCACCCTGGTGGAACAGGGACTTGGGTTGTCGCAGAAGACAAGTACGAGAACTCTTTAAGTTAGCCAGAGCAGCTGACTGTAGAAAATGTTGGGACAAATACAAGGACGTATTTAGGCTCTACAAAACAGAAATAAGGAAAGCCGAATGGAAAGAGCTGTGCGGCGGGATTGAATCCATCTTGCAGACGGCAAGACTCAGAAATTTGCTGGCTAAACACCCTGTTATGCCTAGCCTGTTATGCAGGTCTGATGGGGAGTGGACAAGCAACAGCTCGGAAACGCTGAAGATCCTCGTAGATACTCACTTTCCGAGCTGTTTGGATGACTCCACCCCTTTCATTCGTGTACAGGTGTCTGATCTGCATGACATCGAAGGCATCGGTGAAGTTGTCACCAGGCAGAGGCTTGTCTGGGCAATTGACACCTTCAAGCCCTTCAAGTCTCCTGGTCCGGATGGAATTCTGCCGGTCATGCTTCAAATGACAAGTATGCTTGCCGTTTCCTGGCTAACACAAATTTACAAAGGTTGCCTAATGCTAAGTCATGTACCTGCAGCCTGGAGGACCGCTAAGGTTGTATTTATACCCAAAGCAAGTAAAGTCAACCATGCGTATCCGAAGGACTACAGGCCAATCAGCCTGACTTCCTTCCTCCTTAAAGTTTTGGAAAGATTACTTGATCTACATATCAAACGAAGACTTGGTACTCAAACTCTATCGAGAGCCCGAAATGCGTATATGAAAGGGAAATCTGTTGAAACGGCTCTCCATAGGTTAGTCCTCAAAATTGAAAGGGCATTTCATTACAAAGAATACGCCTTGGGAGCCTTTCTAGATATTGAGGGCGCCTTCAATAATGTGCACACAACAGCTATTATGGAGAGCCTCCACGCACACAACTCTCACAGGCTCATATCAGCGGAGTGGCCGGGTGCGCAAATCACAAGAAAGGTATACACAGGCACTCCGCAGGGAGGGGTTCTATCCCCTCTCTTGTGGAACCTTGTAACAAACTCAATTCTGAAAAAGTTGGAAAACAAGGGACTCACGGTTGTGGCCTACGCTGACGACATTGAAATTTTAGTCTCGGGTAGGTTTCCAGATACCCTTGGTCAGCTCATCGAGTACTCTCTAGGGCTGGTTGAGGAGTGGGCATATTCCATGGGTTTTGGTATTAACCCCAATAAAACAGATATTGTGCTCTTCACTAGGAAATATAAAACCCCTGATTTAGACCATATCATGCTGGGCAGCTCCAGGTTAGGTCTCAAGTTACAAACTAAGTACTTGGGTCTTATTCTGGACAGCAAACTCACATGGAAGGCAAGTTTAGAGGAAAGAGTTAAGCGGGCAAGCAACGCGATTTATGCTAGCAAGAGAGTGCTGAGTAAAACGTGGGGTCTAAGCCCTGCTCTAACGCACTGAATCTATTTGGCGATATCTAGGCCGATCCTTGTTTACGGATGCTTGGTCTGGTGGCCAGCAGTGAATAAAAGCACCTTTGCCAGTATGGCGAATAGAAATAAGCGGTTGGTGGCTCTCTGCATTACAGGTGCCTTAGCCTCGACTCCTTCGTCTGCTCTGAACGTCCTGCTTCATCTCCCCCCGCTTGATCTCTTTATTAGAGGCACTGCCGCAAAAGCTGTTGTCAGGCTTAGGGAATCAGGACACTTCGAGTCAGGATCGTTTGGCCACAGCAGTATTGAACGGGGTTACGCAGGAAGCACTGACTACCTGGTTCTCAATCTGTGCTTTGAGCGGGGATATCGAGCGACTGTGAGATATTGGCAGGAATGGAATCGGCAAATGTGCCCTGCAGCTCTTAGGATCTACACTGACGGCTCAAAAACAGCTGCAGGAGTAGGTGCTGCAGCTTATTCTGCAGATGCAGCTATGGAAGCAGCCCTTAGGCTTCCGAATCACAGTAGTATTTTCCAGGCAGAAGTGTTTGCGATACGTAAAGCCGCAGATCTGATATATGCCAAAGATACAACTAGTAAAGTATTAAATATCTTTACGGACAGTCAAGCGGCGGTAAAAGCACTGATGTGAAGTGTGAAATCGAAGTGTGTATTCGATTGCATTCAGGCCCTGAACAGACTGGGTAACGGCAGAAGAGTCAGAATCTTCTGGGTTCCCGGTCATAAGGGCGTTGATGGAAAGAGAAGGCGGATGCGTTAGCCAAGTATGGGGCTAGTCTTCCCCTTTTGGGAGCGGTTGACATCCTTACTCCTATTCAAATGATTAAGTATTCAATCGACTCCCAAATGATGCAGGGTACGATGCAAAAATGGGTGCAACTCAGACCTACAGGGCAACCAAAATCATGTGGGGGTCATACAATCTCACATCGACCAAGTACCTCCTCGAGTTAACGCAGATTGACTTCAAACGACTCGTTGGTGTCATTACTGGTCATTGTGTTGTAGCAGCACATTCTATGAAAATGGGACTCCTAACGAGCGACACTTGTAGAAGGTGTCAAGAGCTGGGGGTCTCAGAAACTATCCATACAACATATTTCGGTGAGCCCTGGCTGGTGGCAGTGCAAAAGCTGAAGGACATCCTTCAGTTCGTGAAAAAGTCCGGGGCCTTTGATGGCCACTTGGACTGAATTCCTTTCTCGAGGTCCATTTATCTGGTATCACTACGGACCGGTAAGTCTATGTGTGGCCATGTGCCAGCCAGTACAACCTAACCTAACCTACGTCTAACTCCGGATGTTCTTCGGAGATTTTCAAGACGATTGATCGAAGCCACTCCGTGGTGAAAACGTCGCTGCAGGTTGCAGCCTTCAAAGTGAGGCTATCTCACCCCGTTGTTGTTGCAAACATGGACAGTTCTTTTGTGATAAGTTTAAGGATCACCCTGGCAGCTTTGTTCTTGGGTATTTACTCTAGCTGCTTTAGTTGAAACGATGACTAGCTTCAGCTGAGTTTCAGCCACGTCTCTGGAAGACGGAGCTGAGACCTTCTGTTTTGGCATCTTCGTTCACTTGTCTTTCAGTAGGCTTTCTATTCCGAGCGTTGATACTTATTCACGGCCACAGGGGCTGGTTTTGTCTGTGTGTCTTCAGGTTTTCCTTTGATAGCTGCTGGTTTTGTCTCTCTTATTTTGAAGAGCTGAGTAGACCCCTTCTTTTCTTTAGAGGACCCAGCCATCGCTTTCCCTGTAGTTGGCCTGCAGATTCTTTCGCTCGCCTACATTTCCGGCCGCTGGTTAGTCACGTGACTTAATCGCTGCTTCTTTTCCGCTCTGATAGGTGCTGATAAAATAATCCGTCAAAGTGACCATCGTTTCTTTAGATTCATTACTAGTTTGCTAAGTCGTCGAGTCTAGCAGGTATCCACTCTCTCCGATAAGACCCAGATCTAGGCATAGTGATGTGTTGGATCCAAAGGTCCACTCGTGACCAGTCATCAGCCCGGACCTGTCACCAAGTCTCCGTGTCACCCCTGCTGAGAGAAAAAGTGACACCTCTCTGCCAATTCTGGGCGAGGCCTCTATTTACACAACCCATAGAGCTGGTGGCTGTCCAGGCATTTGGCAGAATTACAACTTTTTTTCATTGCTTCTCATCAATCTTGAATCGAAGACACTGATTTGACATCCACAAGTCCGCATAGGTAGAGGACGTGCATATGTTCATATACTTCATGCTGCTACATACATACTATCTTTAACCGTCAACGCGAGCAGACGTGTTACGCGCACCGCGATCTCATTAATTCCATTAATTAATCCATACATTGACTGTAAGTGCTGAATATTATTTAATTCATTCTTTTGTGCGGCATTTAGTGACTCATTCATCACTAGTGGACTTCTTGACCATTTTTGTACGCGATATTAATGACCCAATTTCGATTTCGCAATTATGCATGTGTAGCTTAAGAGCACTTGAGTGAATATAATTTACCACCAAGCAAAGTGTGACAATTTCAATTTTCAATGTGACCCAATTTAAATCTTAAATGCAAGTGTAAGCAAATCAAATTAAATAAACAAAGTTTTCCCAGTGTTTTCAAGTGTAGTAAAAATAAAATAACCATGCCCTTCAAGTGCAATCTACCAAACTGTATTGCCTTTGACAATACTTTTAAATATGTGACGTGCAAAGCTTTTTGCAATCGGAAGCTGCATGGAGCATGTATGGATGCACCAAGAGACTGGTACCATGCCTATCTCGAAGATCACTTCATCTGTTCCGACTGTCAGCACATAGAAAGGCTTATGAAATGTATGCATGACGGCATTGTTAGCAAAATAGCAAAATTAGATGCAGAGAAAGAGAATTTACTTTCCAAGCAACAATGTCAATTTAGAGTAAACAATGATGCATTTACGGAAATGGCGAATAGCTTCGATAAATTGATAATTGATAACGCTGCGGTCAAGTCTTTCGAAGAAAAACTTAATCCCATAAATATACGGCTCAGGGAAATCAATAACACTACAAGTGTTGATTCGTCGTCACTAGGTGTTGAGCTAATGTTCGCAGAGGTGAAAGATATGTTGCACAATGCTAGTATTAGTCAAAACAAAAATCATGTGACTAGAGTGCAATCTATGGACACATCCACTTCCCCAATGAAACAAGATGCCATACAACACAGGGTCAGTCTGTCAGCACCACCAGTTCATCAGACCGAAAATTTGATCTTCAACTTCGGTACTCTCTGGACAAAGGAGGAATGGTCGAGACGAATCGAAAAAATTAAGAGCGTAAATGCGGCTCAAGCTAAAACAAATTGTCTTGCTGAATCAAAATCAGAATCACCTCTAAGGTACGAACTGTTTTTTGTAAAAGGAGCTCCTTACTCTGCCGATGAAAACTGGATGCAGAAATTCTTTGAAAATAAAATGTTGATCAAAGACTGCAAAGTTGCAATTTTACCAGGGCGAGTAAAAGGCAAAAAGTTATACAGGTGCTTTAAAGTGGCGATTCCAGCAAAATATGCATGGCTATTCACGAGCTTCAATGGATCAGTCGACGATCAAGTCTGGAGAGGGATATCATTCAGCAGCTGGAAAACCAAGGCTAGTCGTAAGAAACACATTTCTTGTAACTCTAAATTAAGTAAGGATAAAAAATGTAATAACACCTCCTTCCAAAACGATTCCCATCCTTCTTCCCCAACACGAGCTACTAAGAATTTAGCATTCAAACCCTCAAAGCTAGATACCTTGACAACTGCCCCGCAAAAAGAAGTTATTTCGAGCAACCATATTCAAATGGTCCCCGTGCAGGCAGATATGAGTGCCGACCAGATGTCCAGCGCGGAGTCGATCAATTCTCTCACCAGTCCTCAAATAACCGTTCGTCCTAGCATGCCCACCAGTGCAGCAACAAATTTTTCATACAAAAATTTCATTCAGAAAATGAAAAAGACAATTTCGGCAAAAAAGAATGTTGGGGTTAAAGACAATAAAAATTGTGAAATTGCACATTGCGGCCCAAATGATACCAATCAAGCTAGGAAAGACTCTCTGCATGAAAATCCTATTCCAGTCCAGTTATCACCTTCTCCATATGCAAATTTCATCCATGGTGAAGATCAAATACCATCCACAACCACCTTAGCTACAAAACTTCCATCACAACCTGCATCCAGTTTTTTAGATCCATTAGTGCCTCCACATGTGAAAGCTACCATTACATCAAGTGCTGATTTAGAAAACAGGTATCTACTTTCTCGGCTAAGAGATGGTAAAATATACGACAATGTTCGTCTTTTCCTGGCCTATATGCACAAAGCCAGCGACTGCGCATGTTTTGAGGGTAAAACCAAAACTCATTTGAAAATTATGATCCAGCAAGAGGGTCTACCAATCGACTTTGATTCCTTTCATGTTATCTTTACTCGGTACCACGAGCAGCTTGGAGTATCCGCAGACCAAGTCAAAAGTGACCTAAAACTATACGCTTCACATGTCTCCTCAAAATATATTTCTCAGCTTCAGAAAGCAAGGGAAGATTTCAATAGGTACCGATCCTAACAGAAAACAATCTAAACATGGCCTCAAACTTTTTTACCATAATTGCGGTGGTATGAGAGGCAAACTAAATCAACTCTTTCTTGACGCCAAATCTTGCAAATTCAATGTGCTTACCTTTACCGAAACCTGGTTAAACCACTCTCATTTAAACGAGGAAATACTCGACGGTTGCTGGACCATATACAGAAATGACCGTAATTATACCCATACTGGACAAACCAGAGGTGGTGGTGTACTCATTGCCGCTCATAATTCTCTCTCGAGTGAAATAGTCGAAACCGATTCACAATATCAGTTTGAGCACAAATTTATTCGAATTTCTTGGTCCAAAGGTTTCTTGTACATTGGCATTTTCTACGTCCCGCCTAACTCAGACGATACCGTTTACAATGACATATGCGAAACCATTTCTTCTCTGGTCTCATCACTTAATGATAATGATAAGATTATAATACTAGGAGATTTCAACCGTCCAAATTTAAAGTTCACGGAAGATGAAAACGACAACAACCTCCTCCCGTTCAATATCGTTGATTCTTCTGATTTAAATCTTGTAAGTACATTTTACAGCAATGATCTGCAGCAAATTGCCCCGACTTCTAACCAAAATGGCAATTGGTTAGATCTAATTTTTATCAACAGTTACGACGATGTAGTGGCTAATCTGACAGTAGATGCAGAGCATCTTTTTTCCAATACTTTTCATCACTCTGCTTTTACAGTCAAGCTATTTATATCTGATTTGACAACCTCAAAATAATACAACAATTCAGTTGTATATGATTTTCGAAATGCTGACTATGAGAACATTAACCTCCACTTGAATAATATTGACTGGAATAGTTCTCTATTAACGTTGGAATTGAACGATGCGGTGTCTTTATTCTACCAGTTGATTTTTGATGCGGTTGAAAAATTTGTCCCGAAAATAAAGAGAAAAGATAAACTATCTGAGCCTTGGTTGGATAGAACTCTGAGGTGTTTACGAAATCAGAGAAATAAACTATATAAGATAATAAAAACCGACATCAATGCTAGCGAAGATATCAAGAGAACATACAATGAACTAGCTAAAGAATTCTTAAGGAAGTCTCGCGAAGCATATGAATATTATATTAATATAGTTGGGGAAAATATAATCTGTGACCCCAAAAAATTTTTTGACTACGTGAACACCAAGCGAAAAACTTCAGGCTATCCCACAGCAATGTATAAAAACGACTCACTCTCTTCTGACCCACTAAAAATATGTGACATGTTTGCCGACCATTTTCAAGAAGTTTTCTGTCCACCCAGTGGATTATGTAACATGTCGCTTGTCTCAACACCTCAGTTTGCGATCGCTGATGAAATATATTTAACTAGAGAGGACATTGTAAAAGCGATAAAAGAACTTGACATGAAAAAAGGCCCTGGACCAGATCTACTTCCTCCGAGCTTCATAATCGACAGTGCAGAAACTATTATCTCACCCCTGCTTATAATTTTCCTCAATTCTGGAAATCTTCTCATCTCACGCCAATTCATAAAAGTGGTGACAAGCGCTCGGTTAAAAATTATAGAGGCATTGCCATTCTGTCAGCTATACCTAAACTATTCGAAAAAATTGTCTGTGATAAACTCATTATAGCTATTGATCCTCTTCTTAACGAACAGCAACATGGCTTTAAAAAGGGCAGGTCAACTACCACCAACCTTTTGATATTTACCTTGGATGTATTTTGCAATATGGAGAAAGGGTGTCAGATGGATACCATATATACTGATTTCAGCAAAGCTTTTGACCGTGTTTACCATGATGTTTTGAAATATAAACTGCAAAAACTAGGCATTTCCGGAAACTTGCTAGGATGGTTGGATTCCTACCTTCGGAATCGAACACAACAAGTAAAATTCCAAGGTTTTCTCTCAAAAAAATTACTGTCTCTTCGGGGGTACCTCAAGGCAGCCACTTAGGTCCACTTCTGCTCAATATTTTTATTTCGGATCTCTCAGAAGTGTTATCCGATATTCCACACCTTTTTTATGCGAACGATCTAAAATTATACCACACTATTCAATCGGAATCCGATTCAAACTTCCTTCAATCAAAACTCTTATCGTTGGAGCGATGGTGTAACCGCAATAAACTATTTCTTAACGTAGAAAAATGCCATGCCATAAGCTTTTCCCGCAAGTCATGCTCTTTAAATTTTGATTACCGCCTTAGTAATCAGTTGCTCAATAAGTGGATAGTGTTGTAGATCTCGGAGTCGTTCTAGATAAAAAGCTGCGCTTCAATCTTCAGTACAACAAAGTTCTAGCGAGAACCAGCAAGCAATTAGGATTCATTAAGAGGCATGCGAAAGAATTTAAGAACTTATGGGCTACAAAATCTCTTTACGTATCCTTAGTTCGTCCAATATTGGAATATTGTTGCATCGTTTGGAATCCCATTTTCAACTATTATAGCGATAGATTGGAATCCATCCACAAGCAGTTTGTTATTTTTGCTTTGAGAGATATATATAACCCACACGATTTTGAAAGTTTGCCATCTTATAATTACAGATTAAGCCTTTTAAGCCTTGAAACACTTTCTTCGAGGAGAACGGTATTATGCTCATGTTTCATTTTTGATGCAATTAGGGGCTTGATCAACGTTGAGTATCTTTCGAATAAAATCACTTTAAATAACCCTGTAAGACGTACTAGGTATACACGTCTTCTCAATGAACACCAGCATCGTACTGTTTATGGAGACAGAGAGCCCAGCAATAGATGCTGCAAAATATTTAATAATTTTTCCAACTACTATTCCTTATCGATTTCCAAGACAAGTTTCAAATATGCTTTGTTCAAGGATCTAAAATCTTAAAAAAAAAATTCCTTATAAATTCCTCAAATTGACAACCAAATATAAGTTTGGAATAAAAATTATTTTGCTAATTTGTTCAAGTGTAGTTTAAGAAAACTTACATTTAATTCAAATAGTAATTGATTATTATTTTTTGTTATATGCCTTGCTTGGCTTGAAATAAAATAAAATAAAATAAATAAAATAATCTTATTCAGCTGGTTTAGTGTGAGGTGGATTTGTGCTACTTAGTTTTGAGTCCGCAAGTAATCAAATAATCTTCATCATTATTAGAAAAGAGATTGCGATTTACACTAGTGACGAGAGTTTTGCCTTAAAATTACAAGAGGAACTCCAACGAAAACTGCGTGAATTTGTGGCAAATATATCAAATGGTAGCGTAGAGAGTTTATTTAACAGAACATATGAAGTTATTGCTAAGATTCCAAGTTTCGTAGCGAATCTGAGGAATCTCCCTACCTATAGGGGACCTTTCAATGAAAACTTACTACAATATATGTCCAACCAAAAATGTATAAAGAACTAAAGAGTCCTAGGAAAGTCATGATTCTATGATCATGTTTACACAAATTTTCAGTCTGAGATTCCTGAACCCAAAACCATCGCCAGCTCTCTAATCCGAGGAACAAAAACTGGGAGACCTTGTTGGTGGATTTGGTTGTTCCCTCAAGATTAACTCTGTAGTATAACTGGAGAGAACGGGAAAAACTTATTCAAGCAACCATGCGTATCCAAAAAACTACAGGCCTATTAGCCTGGCTTCCTTTCTTTCAAGGTATTCGAAAGACTTATGAAGGAGACATTTGGATCTCAAAGCCAATCGGCAGTCAAAAACGCGTACACGAAATGGAAATCTATGGAGAGGTCTCTCCATAAGGTAGCTCTTGATATAGAAAAAGATCATGCGCCGAGGTACTTTTTCGACATCTAGGGTGCGTTCAATTAAGCCTACATGCAACCAACTGACACCCTGCTATATGCAACTGGATAAGCAGCATGCTTAAGCTAAGATGCATATCAACGGAATAGCTTTGTGCACAAATTACATAAAAGCTTCACAGAGGCACACCTCAACGGAGAGCTTTATTGCCTCTCTTGTGGAATCTGGTGACAAATGTAAGTTTAAAGACATTGGACAGCAAGGAACTCCCGGTTGCGGCCTATACCGATGATATCACAATTATAGTCTAGGCCAGGTCTTAACCAGCTCAACGAGTATGTTTTGAAACTGGTTAATGAGTAGGCAAACATCGTGGACCTTGGCATCAACTCCGAAAAAAAACGAAACTATACTCTGCACGGAGAAATGCAAGATTCCTGAGATAGATCCAATTAGTTTCAGCGTCGCTAGATTAGGTGTCAAGCCTCACACCAAGTACTTGGGCCTAATTTTAGACAGCAAACTCACCTGGAAAGTAAATGTAAAGTAAAGGGGAGAGAGCAAATAAGACCAGCAAGAGGATGTTGGTTAACGCGTGAGGCCTGAAGCCTGCTTTAACGCATTGGATCTATCCAGTGATAGCATGGCCGATCCTTGCTTGCGGCTGCTTGCTCTAGTGGCAAGCAAAGGATTGAATCAGCTTTGATAACATGGACAACAGAATTCCGCCATTGGCCTTAGCTACGACTCCTGGCTTCTGGCTTTATCTGCCCCCACTTGACCTTTTTGTTAAAAGTGCGGCTGCAGAAGCTTCTGTCACGCTTGAGAAATAGGGGTACTAGTAGCCCAGATTTTTGATCACAACTGTATTGCACTAGGGCACGCAAGATGCAATGACAACATGGTCCCTACTCTTTGCTTCAAACGAAGATATCGTAAATAGCTGAATATTTTTGTTGTGACATAAACTTTGTGGGAACACATAATTACACAATCCACAATTACATATCCACAATTCACAAACACTTTACACTTTAACAAACACCAAATATTTATGCAAACCAAATAGGCGTAGAAAGATTTCATTTTAAATGTATTTACATTGTTAAGGCTGGTACTGAGTTCGAGTTCACGTGAAATTTTGACATGTTTCCATTATCTGGTCATTCTTTCGAGCGAAAATTTTGACAACGGAGAAAAGCAGAGACACTGCTCATTCTTGACGGATAAAATGTCAAGAATTTCACTTTTCGATCGATTTTCTTATTGGAAAGTCATTTGCACTGCTCAATTTTCAAATTAAAACACTAAATGTCACTTTTTCGCTCAAAAGAATGAACTGCACAAACTAATTTGGCGTGAAATGATTGACAACATGTTTCAGTGCCATCTATGTTTTCAAAGCGAAAGCAACTTCAAAGCAACTTTTCATGCTAAGAACACAGTACCAAACTTGCTTATTTTCAAGCGAAATTTTCGCCGAAACAGATTTCGCGCGAAATTTTGTATGAAAATTTCGCGTGAAATCGAACTCAGTACTATGCTTTAGTTGGGTAAGTATTTTACTCTTTAACATAAAACAACTAATATATCTTTTTATAAATACACTTTTTCTTATATTCATTTTTAGAAGTAGTAGACTAAAGCTTCTAAAGTTTCATAAGGCAAAAGCAAAACAAAGTTTAGCCTAGAAGCTGATAGAGATTAAACACTCAAGTCAACCAATTTTCTATTTAAACATTGATAAATTCATTTTGGTTTCGAAACAACGTAAATTGAAGCTTATCTGCGTATACATATATGCAGATATTGGTCAGTCAGTATTCCCGAGAAAGACAAAATCGCTGCCTCCACTAAGGTATTGTAATTAAAACGCAATTTTCCAAGCGGATTTCTTCAGATATAGATGTCAATGATTTATCAGCTTAATTGCACACCCTTCGTTAAAAGTTTTCTTCCAAATCTACTTCATTAACGAACTCAAACCTTTCGCATCCTTTTCCGGCGGAAACCATTTGACTTGCTATTTAGGTCACATCGTAGTGTACTAGACATTTTCTCTGAGCTGAGTAAAAGTTCATAATTTAACTAAAGTTTGCCTTGAAGTGGACAGCATTAGCAGGCATGATGTTTTCTCTCTTCATCACCAGCCAAACCACTTCTGTCTGCATTCCGCACTCAAACATTCCTGCTAAATATATCAGTGCTTTGATTTCAGGAGTGTAAATGTTGTTTTTAAATATTTTATACCATTCCATCTCTATATAAACTAAAAACGCCATTTGGTATTACCGTTTTCGGTATTATCGTCAAGCAGGTGTGGATTTACTCCAACCTGACCAAATTTCTGTCCTCTCAAACTTCACTACAGTTTGAGTATATACAAGCCTACATTCATATTTCTATAAACTTCACTTACCTAACATTCTCGTGTCGACTCATATAAATCTTCTTAAATTGTTCAGAATTTGTCGAGCCCAAGTCCTGTCTCATTTTAACAGCTACATGCTCCGGCAGCACAGAAAGCAGTAGACGTTCCTGCAACAAGAAGGAAAAAAATCAGCGAAAAATTATAACGAAATGAGCTAAGAACAAGCAAACAAAAAAATCCGAAAAAAAAAGTTTTGCAGTAAAAGTTGAAGAAAATTATGAAGAAGTGGAATAGCAAGTGAGTAGACATGACTCTCATCTTTGACATCGAAAATATGAAAGGACAATATTATGAAATTGAATTGATTATACATTTCTCGCATAATTAGGTTTCTCGAAGGAAAGCAAAAGATGACCTTGGCGTTGACATTTTTATTTTTCACTAGAATAAATCTGAGTGGACATGCTTAATGATTTCATTACGCGGAAGAAAATTATATGCCGCAGGTGATTTGGGGTTTTCGAGGAAATGTTGGAAATTGTTTTCCTGCGGTCTGTTAATTTGAAGTGGCTAGTAAAGCTTGATTTAAAAGTAAGCGGATCACTTCTTAAGTTGTTTGTTTTTGTTCTAAAAATGATAATAAATGTAAGACTACTAAAGAATAACTAAACCCAAAACATTTTTGATTAAATATTTAGTATATTTTTACAATTTTGTTTTCTTTGAAAATCCTTTACGAAATCCTTTAATTCAAACTTGAACGCTTAAAACACAGTAGACAGTAAAAAAAAGCTATTAGATCTACACATCCCCAAAATCGCTCAAAAACACAGAGCAATATGTTACTAAATATCTACAAGATAAAAAGTGAACGTGCGTAAGCTCCCTCAGTTGCAGGACAAAATTACTTTCAATATTTTTACTCTGCTATTGTCGTTTTGATAGTGACTAATAATGTTTTAATTGCACGAATCTGCAGAATGCTGAAGCTCGTTAAATCTATCATTTTGGGTTCTCCTAGATGAATCCACTCTCAAAAAAATGCCAGTGAGGAGAAAGTGGATCATTTCAAAAAGCATTAAAGCAAAAATAAAACGATGATGATAGTGCCATCAAAAATTTTACTAAAAACTAGATTGACAACTAATCTATAAAGACAATGGTGGCACTTAATTTTATAATTTATTTTACCTGAGCCAAATGAAAATAAGAAATAAAGTGAGTTTACTGAATAACCAAATTTTTGTAACTTCCTCAATCACTTACTTGTTCTGCTGATTGTTCTTCCATAACCATCTTAACCTCTAAACTTTTCTTAGCTTCTAAAAATGCTCGTTTCTGCTTACAATGCCAAAAACCATAGGCCCAAACACCGATTAGAGCTGCAGGTGCAGTTAAAAATGTCATTGCTAAAATCTGAAAAATATTTTAAAAATTTCAAATGAATTTATTGCTGTTTCAAATGGAGCGAAACTTAAAATTTACCATATGAATTTTTACTTATTGATGTTAAAGGAATTGCTGCCGATTGATGATTGAGATCCAAAAGTGATCACTGACCATCAAACAGGTTAAAATTTCCTCGGATTAATTTTTATTCACGTTTTTGACAAAATGACCATATATTTTTATACGGCAGCGAAAATTGCGTTAAAAAATTAATAGAGCAATACTGAAATGACTGAGAAATGAACGAAAAAAGAAAGACTAATGGACTAAAATAGAAAAAGGTTGAAATAGATTAAAATAAAACAATTGAAACAAGTTTCTCTTTAGAAAAGTAGAAGCATGTAACCTATGCGATTTTTGACTTTTTGGTTAAAGCTGAGTAACTACAATAATTTTATTTGTAGGAGCGGCTAGCTTGATGACTATATATTTAATTATTTTGGAGGGAACAAATATGTTATTGTGTATGTTGAGCTAGATGTTTTTGAGATCACTAGCTCTCTTTGGTTTGAGATCTATCCAGCCACCACAAAAAAAGATGAGTTCGCTTTTATTAGGCTTAAATTGAAGACCCCATTTGGAGTCGTAGGTAACTAATCCGTCGAAATACTTTGCAGTTGGTTTACTTCAAAGTGGAAATAATGTTGAGCATTCCAATGTAGAATGCCATCTGTGGTAACAAACAATCGTCAAAAAATCTATTGATATTCCAGTAAGGGATCTAATTGACGAAAATTGGGCCAAGGATGGAACCTTGTGGTGAAAAGTCAAAGGAAGGTGATAAATACCTGCTAGTTTTGAACGAAATTTCTTATAAGTTTGATTCAAACTTGAATACTGCTCTCAAGTTTGGTCTCCTCGTTTTGCTTATCTTTCCGATGCCATTGAATCTGTTCAATGGAGGTTCAGTCGCACCCTACTCTTTAAATATAATCTTCCTTACATGCCTTACTATGAACGCTTATCGTTCCTTAATCTCCCTCTCCTCGCAAAGCGCAGAGTTTACCTTGATGAATGTTTTCTTTTCAAAATTTTCCGAGGCCATCTAAACTCATCTATTGCATCGTTGATTATTGAACGGCAGTGTGAGAGGCAAATTAGGTCCTCCGTTGTCTTTGATGTACCATTTGCCCGTACTGAAACTTACTTTCATTCTCCTGTTTTGCGCCTATTACGTACCCATAATGGCCTCCAACTTGGTCCTATTCCACACTCTATTGCTATCTTTAAAAGAAATGTTCGCAACGCAATTTTTGCTGATGTTTAATCTTATTTATCTTTTTTATCATTCGATTCTTGTTTTTCATCTCTTAATTTTCTCAATTTTTTAGTACTAAGCTCTTCTGTTTGTAATTGGGCTTTTTGCCTGTTAATGGATTACTTAAATAAATAAATAAATAAATAAATTATTCAATAAATCCAAATAATTTAAAAATTAAATTACTCCAATAAATTTTGAAGTCTATCATAATATACGGGATATGACAATAGATTAAGTAGATTTCCGCACATCAATTAGACAGCCACCTAGGACTTTTTACCCTGTTGCTCTATTCTTTAGACAATATCGTAATTTAGAGTATACAGAGCCGAATCGTTTGCTTTTGCTCTTTCGTTTTGCTTTAAAGTCATCGATGGTTTGTAAGAGCTGCTTTTATTTCCAAAGCAGCATCACGCTATCCTATCGCAAACTTATAAGTTGTAGTAAATTATACCCTGTTAAGACAAGGCACGAAAAGAATACAAATGTGACCAAAGGTAGATATTTCATAATCTCCAAAGGACATTTTTGAGTTTCCTTATTTATAAAAATTGTGTGACCTCTGAGCTGAATGTAGCTCCATCACCCGTGTGGCTTTGCTCACGAAAATTTGAGATAGTGGCTTTGACGATTGCAGCGAAGTTGAAGTCAGAGCTCTATTGCGAAAAGGCTGCAGCTATATCCTCTACAGTAGATTAATCGCTTGCCCATTGGAACCAGACTTTGTAGGCAGAATGCCTGTTTTTATGTCAAATTTGGAAATTCTAATGGCTATTTATTTATCTTTTTGTGTAAACATCGTCGTCAACTGGTCGCGCTGTATATTGTCCTTCATTCTTTTGGTAAGATTTCCAATTATTTTGTCGTCCGATCCATTTTGTCTTGCTGCATCTCCAATATATTTTATCTACGACTCAAAACTTTTCAGATGTACACATAGGTACTATTAATTGTCGATGAATCATTGAGTTTAAGAACGCCATTTTTCAATTATCCAGACAACACAATCGGCGTTGTCTGGATAAGCGTGAGCTTTCGATAGATATTAGGTGCGCTTTTTCGCACACCCGAGCAGATCAAATTTTGTCAAGTATATTGAATACAGCAACTATTTCGTTGTTGTATTCAATATACTTAACAAAATTTGATCTGCTCGGGTGTGCAAAAAAACGCACCAATTGATTCAAAGAAAACCATATTTTCGAATGATAATCAAATCCAAGAGGAGGTAGTTTTATTGTTTTCGACTTCTATGGCCATAAGTAAGGCAATTTAAAAAAATATCGAAGAATTTTTATCTCATTTCTTCGAATGAACCTGAATCGCGAATAAAACATCATACATTAATACCCTTTTTCATGTCGTCTTCAATACTAATGTCCTGAGTTTTTATTGTATCCTGCCATAGGCGGGCCGTGGCCTAAAATCTGGCAGGGGCCAGGGACTGAAAGGTTCAAGACATCCGATGATTTTGTTTTTGTATGTACACGTACTGTTCATACAACTTATATAATTCACTAATACATTATAGCAGGGGAGCCCAAGCGGGGATTTCGCGCGTTACTCGAGTGTGTCAGAAAATCATATGGGGAGAAGCCTTGCACCCCTGTAATGTACCCTACCATATATGAACCCTTAATATAGTGGGGTGCGTTGAGGGCACCCCGTCAGATTAATAAAAAAAAATTGATCCTCAGAAAAACTCGAGCGCGTCAGATTAAGATAAGGTAAGTTAAGTACATCCAGAAAAGAGTATATTTCAATAATCTGACAATTTGAGCGTGACATAAGGAAATGGGCAAGTCACAAAGTTGTAAAAAAAAACCTCACCTCGAAAAACTCGAGCGCGATTGAATTTTTTTTATTTTGAAGGAAATCCTATCAGGATTACGAAAAACATATAATCTGACGGTTTTCATGAGGCGATGTAGCTAAAACCATCAATAAATGATGAAGCATATATATGCTGAGAACTGTGTATTCCCCACTCCGCGCCAATCTTCCTTCTAACTCTTACTCTATCTCTCAATCCTCGCACTGTCCTCACACTACCGTCTGCTGCCATGATGACATCTTAGCCGATCACAATGACTTGTTAGTTTTTGTTGATGTACGACGCTTTGGTTGGTTTGTTGTGTTTTAAAATAATTAAGTGAATTTAATGCAATAAGTTTCATATGACGAGGAAGTTAAACAATTGGAAACCAACTTCGAAGACGAATCCAGTGAGGATGAAGATTAAAATACTTGTTTTATATATATATTTTTTTCTACTTTCATATCAATAAATGATTGAATTTTCTAGATATATATATATATATATATATATATATATATATATATATATATATATATATATAATATATATATATATATATATATATATATATATATATATATATATATATATATATATATATATATATATATATATATATATATATATATATATATATATATATATATATATATATATATGTACATATTGTTTTTAATTCATCCAGCAATCAAAAGAAGAAACGAAAAAAACTTTTGTTTTAAAATTGTCAGATTAACAATATCCCTCCATATAATTGTCAGATTATCATTTAGCACACCTAAGCCATCAAGTTGAACCCTCTATATAAAAATCTGACGCGCTCGAGTATTTAATGGTCACATTATTTTTTTACATTTTAAAAAATCAGTCATGACTTTCGGTCACGTCCAAATCGTCAGTCATTTAAATAGGACAATTTTTTGGGTTCACTTAACATTCCCTCTGAATATCTGACACGCTCGAATAACTTCTTTTTTTTTTGTTTTTTTTCCCCTTTTTACGGCCACCCCCCTCTAGTTAATCGTCAGATTAATATCTATCGGTTATCAGAAAGACAAAGCGCGTATACACTATGAATGTCTGACGCGCTCGAGTATTTCCATGTGACTGTTTTTTTTACGTTTTTGAAAATTTTTACACGCTTTGTAGCCCTAACAGCGTGTCCGAGGCTATATGAAATATCAAAACCTTTCAAACTAGTGCTTTTCGCTGTTTTCCGTTTTCGTGATCCACTGGGAAATGTGAGATTCACACAGTGCTTCTCTCCGAATGATTTAATTTTGTCCCAAACTACATAAAAGTTTTCTCGCTCACTTAATAGTGTTTCAACTGTTCAATTCACAAGATTTATCCCATCCCTAAGAGTTGCATTTTTAGTTTGGAAATATTTGCTTAACATGTTCGTTATAAAAAGAACATCAAAGATGAAAAGATTTACTACAAATTTAGGATTACTGATTGAATGAAAGATCCCCAATGAATAAACTGAGTCGTTGTATTTTCCCTCATTCATTTCTTTCTCTAAAGCCTCTTTCATAGTCCCATAGCTATCGATCACATATTTGCAATTGTGAAATCTCATTGACTAACAAGTTGAGCTGAAACTTCTCATTCCACGCCTTGTGTTTAGACTAACTGCCTCTTCAAGCTGCTTATACAATTCGTGTTGTGATGGCTTCGAAAAGTGTAGGTAAAGGAATTCGATGGCATTGAAAAAGGATGTAAACGTTCCGATTGTGAAAAATGTGTCCATCACAACCAAGATAATTTTATGAGCTAGACAATGTACAAATGTGGCTGCAGGGTGTTTTATCTTAGATTTGTACACCACTTTTTTGTCCTGACATGACACTAGCACCATCATAAGACTGTCCAACAGCAGGCAATTCACTAAATCCGTAGCTGTCTAACAGGCTCAAAATTATATCTTCTAAATACGAGGCAATTCTAGCTCCTGAACAATCTACAAAGCTTGAGAACCTTCCTTCGCAAAGCTCTTTAGCAAATCTAACAACCAGAGAGAGGTGTTTCTTCTATGGATCCTTGCTGCGTTTGCCATAATGGATATCAATCCGCAATCTTTTATTTCAGCTGTATTGTCCTCGCGAACGATTTCAGCGATTATTTTCACTAATTCATTTTGTGTTTTGCCATACAGTAGTTCGCAGCCTTGTTTTTAAAATTATTTTCAAAAGTTGAATCATGCTTCGTGAATAATGCACAAAATTCCAAAAAAAAATCACGGTTATCACTAGCATCACTTTCATCGTGTCCTCTAAAAGCACGTCTTTGGCGAATGAGACACGTCGTAAGGTCGATAACCTTTTCCAAATAATTTCGGTTCATTTTGACAATATTCCAAGACTGTTCAAGCACCATATCAGTTACTGTATTCCGAGCACTAGTAGAGTTTTCACAATGTGCATGAATTTTACTGTCCGGATAATTTATCCGGATCGCGAAGTTTGGTCGAGCTGAAATTTTGGTGTATTTTTGGCGACAATGGAAATTCTATGGAAAATTTCGCATTGTGCTAACTTCACACCGAGTCATCAGATCATCACAAAATTTACAAGACTCATCAATGGGCATAAAAAATAAGTTTCTGCCGTTTTTAAATAATGTCTGGGCAACCTTGTAGCTACCATAAGCACGTAAAGACAAATCTTTCACACGGCTGTTAGAATAAAATGCAAATGATTGATGAGTTTGATACTATATTTATACATTCAAATCTAAACTTGTAAAATTCCCAATCGCACCAAAAACGCACCGAATTTTTTATATTTTTATCACCTAGAACTTGCGTTTACGGTATCTCGCGACCGGATAAAATTCATAGGATATACTGGTCTAGAGTACAGGTCTGACAAAAGTTTAATGAATATGATAAGAACCATGTGGCGGCTGTGTCACTATGAAAAAACGCTCGGTTAAATTGAAGTGCTATGCTTTTTAACTTCCGATGCAATTATCAAATTATAATAAAATTCACACACATTTAACCTGAGTGTAAACCAAGTAGGTCATAGATAGCATAGAAGTGGTAGGGATGCCATTTTTATTCTCAAAAATTGTATTTTACGTTAATTACCTTATTGCCTATCATTTTAATACTTAGGCTATGTTTTGTGAAAAATATAATTGCATAAAACGCCAGTTTATTAAAGTGTTTTTATCTAAATACCTGTATATTGCCTAGTAGGAATGAACAGATAATTTTAATAAAAAAAGGATGACTGGAGAGTGCTTCTCGTCTTTTTCTTAACGTTTAACTTGTCGAAATTAAATATCGCCGTCCATTTTTCGAAATAAGTCCCATAACATCGTAATTAATACCGCAAATAACACAGTCTCTATGCTATAAGTAGTGTGTATGCTTTGGTACAGGCTTACACTACTGCACTACTCAACTCTTACTGTAACCACAAAAACCTAAGAGGCGAAAACTTAAGTGTCTGCTGTTTTTATCTATTTTTTATTTTTCTGGGAGGGGCCAACTTAGGGTCTTAAATGGTCATATGTCATTATTGATGTGTCTGTCAACTGTGAATGAATTCGATGCTTCGGGAATAATTTATTTTTCATTATATTTGCATCATAATACATACAGAGTCTCTACAGTGAAATATTTTTAAGTTTAAATACTCTGTGGTAATTAACCTTACGCGAGTGCTTTCCCTCATTATTGTTTCTATTCTTGTTTTCTTCTACACTCGGGGAATTCACCCTAAACAAGGCCGCGTAACGTCGCGTCGTTTTCTAAAACGCGTCAACAAATTAACTCGGTTTTCTGTTTTGTCAAGCCTTGTGCGTTCTATTTCATCGTTCGTATGCGTTCGTATCATAATGCTGATTATGAAAGCATTCACAATTTCCTTGACAATGTCGATTAGATAAATGTGTTTATGGGCCATTCCCTTGATGATGATGATGTAGCCTTGTTTTATAGAACAGTATTTGACGCGGTGTTGAGGTTTGTACCTAAGATAAGGAAAAAAGATAAACTCTCTGAACCTTGGCTTGACAAGGCTCTTAGACGTCTCAGAAACCACAGAAACAAACTTTCCAAACTAATCAAGAATCAAGTCGACGTTCGCTATCTTATTAAAGAAGAATACGATTTAATTGCTCATGAATTATATACTAAGTCTCACGAAGCGTATGATAGACACATTAAACTTCTGAAGAGAATTTAATCCACGACCCCAACAGATTTTTTGATTTTTCTTATATGAAGCGGAAAACAAGCGGCACCCCTCTTCTTCTTCTCAGGAGATCTGCAACTTGTTTGCTGACCATTTTCAAGAAGTTTTTGGTCCAGTTAGCATCACAACATTGTATCAATTCTCGGGTGCGACTCAAACAATTTTCGCTGAGAATATGGCCATATCGAGGTATAAAATATTTACTGCTATCATGGAGATTGACAGTAACAAGGGCCCTGGACCTGACCTCCTCCCTCCTAACTGATCTCGCCCCTTCATACTATAATCAATAATTTTCTCCCTTCTGGGCTATTTCCTTCGTATTGGAAATCTTTTTATATAAAACTAATTTATAAAAGTGGTGATAGACGTTTTATTGAAAATTATAGAGACATTGTCATTCTATCTGTAATTACCAAACTATTTGAAAAAATCCTCTACTGCAAACTTTCTCCTCTGGTCGACGCTCGACTGAACGAGCAGCAGCATGGATTTAGGAAAAGTCTTTCTAATCTTATGGTGCTTTTTTCTGATGTTTTGTGCAAAATGGAGAAAGGTGCTCAAATTGCAAAGCAAAGAATTCGACCGAATTGATCACACCATTTTGATCCCCAAGCTGAAACAATTTGGAATTGTAGGATCTTTACTAAAGCGGCTTGGCGCCTACCTCCACGACCGCTTTCGATTCGTGAAATTCCAAGGTCTTACTTCTAAGAAAGTCGACGTTAAATCCGGTGTACCTCAAGGAAGACATTTTGGCTTTCTTCTTTTTAACATTTTTGCATCTGACATATCGGAGATTTTATCTGACATTCTTCATTTACTATATGCGGTCGACCTCAAAATCTACCATGTCTTGAATTGTTTACTTAGGATATTGCACCATGCATCTTTCGACAGTTGTGAGCTGTTTTGTTCAGTTCAGTGAACGATGGCTGAGGTACAGGTTGTGGCTATTGCAACTGCCTGGTGTGCGTTGAGTGATTTCAATCTGGGACACGCAAAGACATGTTTGAAGTCCCAGCGAAAAATTCAAAAATGTGAATGAGCACATGCTACCCTCTCGAATCCCTTTGACTCGATGCATAAAACCGACTTCGCTTCCAGCGGCTTCGAGCTCGGACGAGACGGTCATAAACACTCAGGCACAGCAATAAAAGGATCATTATCCCTTCATAAAACAAACAAGAGCCGACGAGCAAACCATTTACACACGCGTGCTTGGCATGAAAAAAACAGACGAGAATAGACAAGGAGACCATTTACACACAGACCTTGTCTACATTTGGCATTCCTCGGCGAGAATGTAAATCCGGCATTAGATCTTGATAGAGTGCTTTCCCGAGCAAGTAAATAACTTGGTTTTCATTAAGCGACGAGCCAAAGTGTTTAAGAATCTCTGGGTTACTAAATCCTTATATATTTCACTCGTGCGCCCTCTCCTTGAATATGCGTGCACTATCTGGAACTCGGCTTTCGAAATTCACAGCCAAACAACTCCTCAGCTCACAACCAAACAACTCCTCAACAACTCCTCAACTAGGACCCCATGCAACAAAATTACCTCGACTCCGGACCACTAAAAACTTTCTTAATGCCCCAAGTGGACTCAGTAGCTAAAACTGCATTACGAAAAGAACCCCGATTGATGATTTTTCAAATGTAGATGCTGACATTAAAAACTCTTAGCAATTAGAATATTCCAACATATGTATCTAGAACTGGCTATTGATCTAGCATTTGTATAAAAAATTTGGTTTAAATACTTAAAGCCTAGCAGTTTTAGAACTAAATGGATAAACGGATTTCTAACGAATAAAGCCTACAAAAATGTAAGGCTTGTAAAAATTAGTTTTACCAGTAGTGAACTCTATGGGGCCAACAAAGCTTAATGAAACAAGCATGTTGAAACTTATCGAGAAAAGATTTTTTATTTGGTTCTTTTATTGAAATATTTTAGATAGCTTCAACGGGAACGAAAGCTGCGTCCAAGGGAGAAAATAAGCCAGAAAAAAGTGGTCATTGTAGCAAGCCTTGAATAAATCGTTACTGAATTTTTCAGAAATTGGAACTTTTAGTATTTCGTAATATGTTCTCCCATGTTTTCAAGACATTGCTGTTGGTAACATTGAATCTCGAATCATCAATATCATGATCATCCTTGTCAGTGTTATCTAGCTCGGCACAAATTTCGTGCTGAACAAACATTTATTCTGGTAAATATTATGCTTTTGGTGAATATATTTCTTCTTCTTTCAACTTCTGAACGTATGCCCCTTGTTCTAGAACGTATGCCTCTTGCCAAATATTTGAATTTTCCACCCAGTATGCTATTGAATATTTGATTGATTTTGCTTTCAACATAATTTTAATTCATATCCCCATCTTTAAACCACTACTAATACGCGCTTTAATATCCAGCGAAATCAGCGTCATATGAACTGACAATCAGGATGCTAATTACTCGGACATGACATCAAAAATTAACAAAACAGACTCATGTTCATGTTTCATAGTAATTAGTACACAATCACTTAAACCAGTGTAGAAGCTCACAGTTTATGTATGCAATATAAATATTCACACATGTATGTCTGATTTATGCATGAAATGGTTTCAACGACAAAGTACCACTTTAGTTCATCATGGTCCTATTGACTACATGCATCGCATCGTTGTTGAGATTAGCATTAATCGCATGGGATTGCTATGTATATAATTATGACTAATAATTTAGTGTTATATAACATACAGTGAATAACTGATCCATATTCAATGGATGGATTAAATTCTGAAACGGTTTGCATTGTCCTGTTGTGAGTTTACCGTAATCAGACAATGATGTCAACATGAAAATTAATCCTTTCTATGAAACTAATAAGGTAAATTAATGTCTGTTTGTGTCAGATTTCATGATTCAGTGGGAAAAAACAAAGCTAGTAGTATTGTCAGAAAACACTAAATAGGTCAAGTCTAAGTAATGGAGTAAAATTAAATTTAAAAGCAGAATCGTTGTTAGGAGAGTCTTATAAATAAAATTTAATATTCTAAAGTCAGTTGATTCTATTATAATGTTGTTCATGATTGAAGAAAAATTCTCTAATATTTAATTATTATTATTAGGAAACAAGTAGAAACATATATAATAAGCATTTTGCTTACGAAAATTTGGCGCCCAACGTGGGTACAAAACAAGAACAACTCGAAATAGATATTTGCATCTCCATGACACCGCCATCAACGCACACTAATTATTCTACTTATTTTAGCCCATATAATAACATATAACGACCCAGTTAAATTCTATTAGCACAGCAGATGACAGAACGACAGGTGTAAAATCTTCAATTTCACACATTACCCTGTATCTTTCATCTCCTAAATTGATTTTAAACTTCTCACTTTCATAAAATCTCTTTTTTTATGAAAACTTGATATATTTGCATACGAATGTATGTTGCAATGTAGGAGCACTAAGATGAACTACTAGGACCTATATATGCATAATACCTTTAAAAATATGTGTTTCCATCTCGCGTATAAGTCAAGATCTCTCCGTTCGTTTTGAAATATCTAGCATTCAATTTCCCCTTCTCAAATGTAATCGTCTTATCTTTGGCCATTAAGCCTTATGGAGTGTACGTTTGGCAACATATTTGCAACTAGAATTTATAAGACTAAAGGACTTGCTGCGAGATCTGATATCATTTTTGATTTTATATTGCCCGAAACTAATCGTTTCAGCTAAAACACTTAGTTTAATACTATGAACCATATTTTGGGTCATATTGTTGGATTTGTGAAATTACTTTGATTGAAGAAGACTACTTGGGCTCAAATTTTACCTTCAGGCTATGATTTGTTGTAAACAAATGCTTGTTGCTTTCAAAAGGGATATTTCTTGATCCATTACTCGAATTTTGATTGAAATTATTCCAAATCACTATAAGAGTTCAACCCAACATCCCTAACAAATACCATTGAACCCGACACGTAAAGTAATTAAGGCTCGGTTCGTATGAAATTTATTAAGATAGTAAAAACCATCATTGTGATCCTAGCGATAATAACTAAGTCACACGTATGTGGCATTACCCGCATTTTCCTCGTTCTCATGTCACCGTCTCTCTTTTTCGCTAAATTTAGATAACAGTCCTTTAAACAGGATATTGTTGAGTCGATTAAGGACACCCGAGTTCAGCCGGGTTCGACCTTCACTCCGTTACACATTCCCAGGCACCAGCAATATTTGCGAGCTGCCATCTGAGGTGCTTGTAGGCTCTGTGTGCTGGTGAAAATGACGGAAAGTATAAAAGCAGCTTTAAGTACTGAAACCTGCTTAAGCTCACTCAAGAATAACAAATGCAAACTTTGTGACTTTATTATGAACGGGAGCTCATTAACGTAATCTCTGGATTTATGTTCCATAACGGTGGTTTCCTACTTACCCAGTAACCAGTCAATTCCGAACGACAACGTTGTTTGGAACGCGGAAGGGAAATAAAGACATGACATTCGGAACAACAGAACACCACCTCGCGCGAGCAATTCAGAAGCATCAAAGGCAGGCATTAAGACTTTACAAGCTATAGGTCTTAAGGTGGAATACTAAGAAAATTGAGAGCACTTACCGTTGCGACGAATACGAAACCGAAGAAGCGCATTTCGAAAAATCCTTACAACCGCACATACATACGAGAAGGTGGATAATTTTAATGGAGACTCTTTATGCCTGTACATGTGTGCAAAAGCCCTTGCACAGTTCGGGATTGTCGTTGCACGATGAGAAGAACAATAGCTGAGCATTTTCAGTGTGATGTAAAATGCTGTTTGACTTTCCAGCGCAACAACAACACAATTTCGAATTCAGGACATCTCGTGAGGATAATTAATGCGGATGTGGTGCTAGAGAAATTCGAAATGCGAAAGCATATCGTGTCGATTTTATTTTGGAGCAGAAAATATATTGAGGTTGTTTTTAGGGTTCTGGCGAATTGAATGTTGATGACTAGGAGTCATTTTATGAGGGTTTTATCGAATAAATTATCTTGTAGGTTGATTGTTAGAGATTAATTTCTTTGAATGCTTATTGCGTGCTTTCTGGAGATTTTTGTGTAATTGAAGGAGAACTTTGATGAAATGCTTTTTATTCATCTATCTAATCTCTATTTTGACAAACGAGTGCCTGATTATTATAAAAGTTAGTTCATTTTTAATATTATTATATACATTATTTATTATTATAAATATTATATATTTGTATTGTAACTATTAGTCGGGATATTCATGAAGAGATTCGGAACAAGTACTCACAATAAAGTACAAAGTTAGTTTTTATCAACAATCAACGCCCAAATCAAATCTGATATGAATGGTGATGACCCTGACTTGTCCACAATATTCAAGGTTGTTACCGAATAGTGAAGAAAAAAACAGGTGAAAGCAGGTGGAGAGTTTAAACAAATCGCCAAAAGTTTTACGGACATAGCTGGACAAACTCCAGGCTATGGCAGTGATTTGCGCAGTGTGTTGCTCAAATTTAAATTTTAACTTGATTTTGGACACAGAACTTACAGCACCAAAATTATTCTGGAAATGGAAACCATTATCAAGTGATTCAATTACATTGAATACTTTGGAGTCAAGAGCAAATTAAAGGCAAACAGGACAAATAAAGAAAAGAAAATCATTGTTAATTACTAGCAGAAAAAATGGGCCAACTATCGAACCCTGAGAAGTTTGCAGAACGAGGGCAAAATGGGAGAAGGATGGGGGAATTCACAGTTACAACACGAGTTTGAACAAAGAAATATGATAAGAATCAAAATAAAAGTAGGGTATATACCTCATAGCCTTCGAGAAAAATGAGAAGAACCCTGTGGTCAACAAAATCAAAAGTTTTCGATGAATCGGTGTCAAGCACATCAGGTAGGTTCTTTCGGTTAAAAGCAAAAACATCCAACCCAGTGGAAAAATGGAAGTTCTGCCCGGGATGAGCCCGTCTTGCTTAGGACCAAAAAGCGGAAAGAGGATAGAAGGTATTCTATTATATATAGAAGGAAATACGGAAATGAGGGAAATAGGACGATAGTTAAAATCCAACCGGTGTCGTTGGATTTGTTTTTAACTGGAATACAAGCAAACTTCAAGAAAAGCATGAAAGAGTCCGAGAAGTGGTTAATGTTAAAAATAGTAGACAAAGAGGCAGCCAAGAACGATGCAAGTCACAGATTCAAGATGCCGTCAAGGCTACGACCGATGTTAACATTAACGCGCTCGAGTAACGACCATTCCTGCAAGGTTGATATGAATTTCAAAAATATATGCCAGAAAAATACAAGTTTCCCAAAACTGGTACAAATCACTTGTGAGTTGAAAGCTATGGAATCAATGAGACACGTAAAATCGAGGTATTTATTTAGAATAATTGATATTTTCCAGGGAGCAGACACAGGGCTTAAAAGGATTTATCTATTTATTTTTTTATTTCAGACCAAACAACGTGTTTAAATAAAAAATCGCATTTTCCTTAAGATTATTCAAAATAAAACGAGCATAAGTAATTGTCCACAGACTTTTGTCTGGTTGTTGATTCGAGGCGGAGATTCCAAGGAAAGGAAATAAGAGTTTGTTTAGGAATTGAACGCTATAATTAAAGCACTTTTGAACCTGGATTTAGAGATAGACGGGGAATAATAGTTGGAACATTTTTTTTAATATTTGGTGGCCATTGAAGAGACGTGTGTGCCAAGTTCGTCTTACAGAATCATTAAACGTTATGTTATTGCGAATACGAGAGTAGTCTGATAAGTCAGTGAGTTCTTAAAGGAAAGTTTATTTTTCGGAAAATAAGCGTTTACTACACTTGGTTTTGACAATTTTTCTATTCCGTCCAAATAATAGATTTCCTCGAGGCCTTCAAAATAGGCGTTTGCTTCAGTGATTATTTCTTTCAAATCTCTTACCGCCCAGTCATTTTTTTCAGGTTTGGAAACAGGAAATAGTCACAGTGACTTAAATCTGGAGAATATGTTAGATGGAGTAGCAGTTCGTTGCCCAATTTATGGAGTTTTGCCATTGTGACTACACACGTGTGCACCCGTGCATTGTCTTGATCGATCAAATTTTTTTAACCAAATGCGATCATTTCTGCTTTAAGTCAATATCCAATCTGTCCAAACGCTCTGAATAATAATTGCCGGTGATCGTTTCATCCTTTTCAAGGTAATCAATGTGAATAATACCGCGTGCATCCCAAAACATTGTGGCTATGACTTGTTGGTCGACCGACCTATTTTGGCCTTCTTTGGTGCACGTTCACTTGAAGAAACCCACTGTTTCGATTGTTTCTTGGTTTCTGGTGTGGTGTGATATATTCATGTTTTGTTTACGGTACCGAAACGTTGCAAAAACTCGTTCTTTTTGCGGCTGAGCATTGCCAAACACTCCTTTGAAGTGGTCACAAGGTTCCCCTAACGATCGAGTGAGAGCGATCGCAGCGGCCATCGTGCGGATACCTTTTTCATGTCCAAATATTCATGTGATGTATCCGCTTAGTTTAAATGCCTACATATCTCACGCACTTCTGTTCTCCGACCGTCCAATATCATTCCATGGATTTTATCGACAATTTCTGGGGTGTCGACGTCTTTTGGGTGACCTGAACGTTCAGCGTTACTTGTGCTGTTACAAGTACAACGAAACTCATTAAACCACTTCTTAGCCATTAAAATTGATGGTGCAGTGTCGCTATTGTATTTATCAAACCTTTTTTTGGTTTTGCCGATGATTTTTAACGCAAAAAGTAGTGCTTAATCACCACATGAGTTCTACTTTTAAGGTCAGATAACACCTACGAGAGATCTGAATTAAAAATATCAAACAAAAGCGGCCCTTGGTTGCTGCCTTGCGATACCCCCAAGGAGCCGGTAATGTTTTTGGAGAGGAAACTTTGGAATTTTCTATGCTGTGTTCGATTTCTTGGTTAACTATTCAACCAATTTAGAAATTTTCCTGCAATGCCAAATTTTCGCAGGTTAAATTTCAAAACATCATGGTCGAAACCTTTATTGAAGTCAGTGTATATAGTATCAACTTGGCGTCCTTTTCTCATATTGCAAAATACTTTCGAGATCATTGTTATAAGGCTGGTGGTATTGCACCAATTTTTTCTGAAGCCATGCTGTTGCTCTTTTAGAAGAGTATCAAATAAAATTGTAAGTTTTTCATTAACAATTTTTCGCGAGATTTGCGATACAAAATCTTAGTGCCAAAAAATTAATCATGCATACCTTGTTTGACAGCATTATTGGCAACAGATCCTAGTATTGGTAGCTCGAGAAACTCATCAACAGAATTTGAGGTAATGTACTAAACTTGAGCTAAATCTTTTGCTTTGAGGATGGAAAGACATAACACAAGAACGTGATGTAATATTCGGAGACGATTAGACGAAGTGAAACGGAAGGTTAAGTTGGAGAAGAAATTGTGAAATGTAATAGCAATTTCAGCAAAAGTACACTGAAAAAGCATTTGTAGCCGCACACGCTAGGTACATAGTGCTCTGAACTATGAAATATAGCTCCCGGTTTCATAATATCATAATGTACACATCATCACATAGAAAAATTCTATTTACATAGTAATCTGCCCTATAAAATATGCCTTGAAGGTCAAAGTTCCATGAAAATATTCTTTATTATTAACCTCTTCATGGGATTATTTCCAATAAAATTTTATTCTATTCATTCGACTATGTGAGATACACCTAAATTATATCTTAACTTATCAATATCACTATTTAAAAAATTTTCTGACTACGCAATTCAACGCACATACTTACTTTTTCAAAATAAAACATCTCTCGTATCGTGGCCATCAGTACAAAAAACATGACTATGAAAAAGTTGGCCGTGTAGAAGATAGCAGCCAAAAAGTCTGGCATCGGAATAGTCACTATCACCAAAAAACATAACAATATCCACCAGCCCAGAATATCCCTGTAACGAAACACAAACATAATCAAGACAAACACAACTTTATCTCAATCTGTAATAAGTTTTCCGTGTCCAGTCAATCGAAAAACGTTCGAAATAACAATTTATCACTTTTCGAACGAAACTCGACCAAACGAACGAAAGAACAAGCGAACGAACTAGTTGACTAACTACGTAAAACATTGAAAGTTTGTCTGTCACTTTTATCACTTACCTAGTCGTAATAAATGTCTCCAAAAAGCTATAAAGTGAAATTTGTGCAATGGCCAGAGTCCATGAAATTGCCGGAATGTACTTCCATACGGCCGATGTCCATTTGCCTTCCTGCGCCTCGGCCAGTCGGATGAACAGTAGTATGCATAAATTGAATACAAGAACAGCACCAGTAATGCCTGCGGACGGTACAACGAACGGGATAAAATGAGATTGTGGTGAACGAAAGTGAAGCGGGTCAGTAAGAGGTCCAAAGGCTAAACTGATGTCGAGCACCAGTCGGTGGAAAACTAATGGGAAAAGGAAAAAGGACACTGCTTCGATATCGAAACGGAGGACAGGTAAGCTAGCTATAAAAGGCCGAGTGATGTTATTTGGATTGAACGGGTGATAAGAAACGTTTACCCTGCTGTCAAGCATCTTAATTATAGTTCAATTTGTTACCGAAGAAAAGTCGTGAAAATTGGACTTAGGCTGCTCCATCACACCGAGTGTGTTAAGAGATTGGAAGCTTTAAAACGTACTTAATCTCTTTAAATACACCATGAGTACTTTGACTCATTAGCTTATAAATAACTGATAATTAATGCTCAAGCTCTATAAACAATAATCCTTCAGTTTCAAATTAGCAAACAATACTTCAATTTAATGACAACGAAAATGCATTAAAACTCAAGCATATTCGTAGAAACTACAATCTGCAAACCTTTCAATCCAAATCAGTACTCTAATACTATTTGCTGTAGTTTACTTACCGAATGCTACAATTGATTGTCCTTGCGGCACTGCAATCACCCACAGATCGAACAGAATGGATGCAACGAGAAAACATACAAGTCCGGGTCGCCGCTGCTTTATCAGGTAGCTTTGGTAGAGCTCTCGCAAAATCTCATGCGACGGTGAGTCTGGCTCGGATCCCTTGAAATAGTCAAGAGCCTCTAGGTCAGTAATATCGTTCCCGGTCGACGATGGTCCATTCTCGACCGTTGCTGAGCTTAATTTTTTCCCGCCCGGAGACTCCATTGGGTATAATTTGCTTTTCTTTTCAGGCTGATTTTGAAAGGGTTTTCTTTTCGATTTGCTCAGCTTATCCCAGACCTCTCGGGGAGACCCGTGACAGGACTTCCCGGTATTTAAACAGATTTTAGCCCAGGCCCTAAGCAAATTGAATCACCTTTAATTCTTCATCTGTTGTTTAGTGCATTTTCTTAGACATCGAATTAGTCTCGACACCGGTGGGAAGCTTTGCAGTTCCGGTCGTCGCACCATGTATTCTTCCTTGTCGATGAATTAAACGTGCTTCGTTGCTTATTCGAATTTTTTATTCAATAAGAAAATAAATGGAATCCCCAACGGTGTATGTCGTGCAGGATACATAGCTTTCCAGTCTGTTGGTTGTTGTTTGTTTTTCGGTGGGTGGTTGCCATTGTCTGGGGATTAATTGCTTGCGAGGCATCGTTGTAACGTTTGTGGTGACCTAAGTGATTGGCACAACGATTCTGTTGTTGATAGTTGTGATAATGTAGGTGACGATGCGAGATTGTCATAGAATGTTCATTTGTCCTTTCCAGTCCTTTTCAGTTGTTTCTTCTTGGGATTGTAATAATGGTCGAAGGAAAGAACTGGAAGAAAAAAAACACATAACGGAACATTAGTGAGTATTGAAAAAGCATTTGTTATGCGTGATGATATCATTATGCATGAATAGTTCGTGATATATGGCTATTGTTTGACTATGGTTGGTGCTATGAGCTCTAAATCAAATAAACGATGGCTTGTAGTGACTACAAGATGGTGTGGGAATGTCGATGCTCATGAAAAAAAGAGGAAACAATCGTTGCTGTTTATCTGGGAATTGATGAATAATTTTAGAAGAGTTGGAAAAGTGTTGGTAGAAGGATGGCCGAAATTGGATTCCTTAATAGAATTTGTAGTGTAGGAGCTGATTATGTTAGCCCCTTTATCGATTTTTCGGCATGAAAGACAAAAATACAGGCGTTGCATGGCGTATATCAATAAAATTACTGTGAAAATTAATTTGTTGAAAAAAATGTGCTTTTTTCAAGCAACAGCCAGCTTATATTGTTATATCGACTGTTGTTAAACTGACTATTGAAATGTTCAACCCTATTTAAAACGAAAAGCTAGCACAGTGACGAAAGGCGCCCAATGTGGGTATGATTGATTATTTGGTTGGACAAATATTGCAATTGCTCGATAAAAAAAACTCATATTTTCTAGGTTTTTAATGTTTCTCAAGCAAAAACACGTTTCAAAAGTTTCACTATAGATATTTTGCCAAGTAACTGATCTAATTCATCTTTTATTTTACACAACCTCAGCCAAGCTTTGAAGCTCAGATTTATATGTCGAAATACTTTATTAATTGCATGTAAATTATATCACAATTATGACAAACTGCATCATACCAGTAATTTAAATAAGTATTCTGCCTCAAGTGTCTTAATTATTTTTTATCGAAATCGAAACACATTTTTTCAGCTGAAACACAAAAATTCCGTGAAGATGTGTTAAATTAAGGCTTAAACATCAGCACCAATTTTAATTGTAACTTATTTTTCAAAATTTTATTCATATATTTAACGCTTGTTCATAAATGTTTCAGTTTAAGAGCTTTTGTTTATTAGATAGAAGAAGAAAGATAATCACTTTGCTGTGCTATTTTTCACTAGAAAAAAGTAAAACTTTTTGGAAATGCTAATGGCTCAGTTATTTTAATCGCTTGAAAATAAATTTAAACAGTAAAGTGCAAAGTGGAATTGTTTTTGCGGAATGATTGAAATTGGAAAATTTTTATTGAATTTTTTTTTTATAAAGTGGTTTCGAAAGTATGCACTGATTCTCATCAGACACTAGCTCACAGTGCATACTTGACTAATGTGATCACTTGCAGTTGGAAATCATTAATTTTTATTTACGTTAGTTGTGCAGTTGTGCTATCTTACTTAAAAGCAGGAAAAGATGGAAGGCTAAGCATAAGCGATACATTTCTTTAAAAAAAACGTGAATAGACTAAGACTGAGAATATATAGAATTAATTTAATTGAAAAATAATTGTGACTATTGCAAAACTGCATCGGTCATCAAGCAAACAAAAGAATTCTCACAAACTAAGTATTAAAAAAGTAAATAAAGTAAAGTAGTTGAGATAATAATAAATTTTGTCCTAGTTTCAGGTTTCTTTTTGGAATTGTTAACTTTTTAGTGGCATATTTCTAGTCAAATATAAAAAGTGGTATAGTGGTATAAGTCTTGTGGTATATTTCTAGTCAAATCAGGTTCGTTGAATTCTTTTTGCATAGCCCACATATACTTTTAATCCTACTTCACTACCGTTGACGGTGGAGCTACCACACGATGGTCAACTGTTTCTTACGCATTTAAGATAACACATGGATGAGCTATATAGTGTTGGTCCAATATATCATTTTTCACAGTGAAGCAGGTAGCAGCAGGGACTAATTATTCAAAATCACAGTGAACGACATCACAGCGAGTGAAAAGCTAACGAACAAAACTTCAGCAAAAGAAATCACCAAGAACGAAATCACAGAAAAAAAATCATAGTCATCAAAATCACAGCGACGAAATCATAATGAACGAATCACGACAAATGTGGTAGCTGCGTTTTTGATAGATGTGATTTCGATAGCTGTGAGCTCGTTTGCTATCATTTCGCTTAGCCATGATATCGATCGGTGTAATTTTTTATGTGCCTAAAAGTAACCAATAAATGTAAAATTTCAAGTTCTGATAACTTCAGCCAGAAACATCGAATCGGTACGAAATTTCACAGGACGTATTACTGCTTATAAAGAATATGTGATTTTTGATGCATGTCGAGAAAAAAACCTTCCAATTATCTAGTTTCCTGAAAATTGTTCGCTTTGTAGAAAAAATGCTAACGATTGATTCACAGTGAGTATTAAGGTTTCAAAATTCCTCAGCCCACAAGAATGGCAACCTTTCACCAGATGATTCATTTTGAGCACCCGAAATTGTGTTCGTTGGTTTTGAGCAAGAGCAACCGGTCTGATAGAAGTAATTCAAAAACGTGGGCAGCACTGTAGATTTGGTGCCTTGTGAATAGAGAATCCAATCGCGGGATCCAGCCAATTTCTGGTCCCAAAAATCCCGGGATTGATGGTTTCTAATCCCGGGACTTTCGGGACCGGAAATTGGCCGGAATTCTGGGTCCGGGAGTCAAGCATAATCGGCAATCAAATTACGGTAAGGCTCGAAAAGTGCAAATAGAATCTAAATGCATAAGCAATTAGCATGCAGAATCACATCAAAACGCGTAAAGAATAGAGCAAAACAAACCGATGAAACAGTTAACAAGAGACTACAAAGGGGTTTGTAAATAAATAAGTATGGACTGTTTCACATTTAGAGTATATGTTACTTCGAATGATTTGAGGAAATTAATACTAGCGAATGCGTACACAGATTTACCAAAATCCGCAACAACAATCAAAAATAAAGTTGTGGGCTATAGAAGCACGATCAAGAAAATAATAAAAAGTGAGATAAGGCAGCTTGAATCTCAGGTGAACGGTTCAGTTTGACGTTTGATGAATGGACCCCGACTGCAAATAGTGGCTATGTAAATATTGACACTCACTCAGTAAATTCTTACTGGAGCTTGGTGTGAGTAAGGATGTAAATGACAGCTGCAAACTGTCTAGATGCATTGAAGGAGCTTCTTACTGAGTTAGATGTTTCTCTATGAAACGCCATTGTTGTCATCGTAACTGATGAGCCAAACGTGATGCAAAAAGTAGACAGACTAGTTGATACAGAGCAACAAATTTCTTTGTCGCATAGCATTCACTTGGCATTTTGCGATATTTTCGATAATACGAGGTCCATTGCAGAGTAAAAAGTTTATGAAACAGCTAATAGTCTCGACGACAACCACGAAGATTTGGACGGTCCTGAATTAACTTTCTACGTTGAACCCGGTCGCCTGCAAGACACGCTAGATCTGATAAAAGATTATGACATCAGCGCATGCATAAAGAAAGTTCGTAAGATAGTTTTATATTATAAAAAATCTCCAAATCTATATAAAGTCCGAGTAATGCAAAGGCAAAACAAGATGAAATAGTCTCTTGACAATGCTCGAACGGTTTTTCATTTTGAAAAATAGTATATAGAAGGAATTAATAGACCTGCAATATCCAGATCGATTAGAAGCAACTGCGTTTGATTTGATTGAGAAAATTATTGAAGTTTTACTCCCTGTAAAATTGAGGCCTTAAGTCGCAGAGATGCAAATTTATGCACTGCTAATGTTTTGTCACGATTTTTATTTAGGCAGTTAGGAGAAAAATGGGTAATTCTTGCTAACGCTATGAAAATCGCAATATTGGACCGAATAAAAGAGCGTCAGTGTAATGAGCTATCTGGTATGCTAAACTACCTCCAGAATCCACATTGTGTCAGCGAAAATTAATAGAATCTCTATTTTTGAAATCAAGCAAAGCAAATATTTAAAAAAAATTACTTCAACGATCCAGAAGCTGAACCCTTTGCTTGGTAGCCAAAGAAATGAGGAGAACTCAGTAGATACCTATATTGAATCAGGACAAGGTAGTCGTCAATTGACGCTGCGAGAAGAGCTGCAATTGGAAATAGATCAAAGTCTGAAAATAATTAAGTATAAAATCTGATCTAATCAAAACCATTGCAAAAGAAATGAATCTTTTCAAAAGTGGTGGCACTTGTGGACATAATTTGGAGCAGCCGTACCAATATTTATTGACCGTCCCACCATAGGCGCGCCGTAGGGGGGGCCAGGGGGGGCCGGGACCCCCCCAGACCCTGGGTTGGCCCCTCCCAGGAAAATACATATTTCTAACAATAAATACTTAAGTTTTCGCCTCTTTGGTTTTTGTTGTTACTGCAAGAGCTTTATAGTGTAGTAGTGTAAGCCTATACCAAAGCAAGCACACTACTTGTAACATAGAGACTAATTAATTAATATTAATTACGATGCTATGGGACTTATCTCAAGAAATGGACGGCAATATTTAATTTCGACAAGTTATACGTCAAGAAAAAGACGAAAAGCGCCTCGCCAATTATCCTTTCCTATTTTTACTTTTGTAAACTGGCGTTTTATGCAATTATGTTTTTCATAAAACATAATCTGAGTTTTAAAATGGTAGGCATTAAGATAATTAACGTAGAATACAATTTTCGAAGTCTTTTGAGAGTAAAAATGGCATCTCTGCCACTTTTATGCTATCTATTCAAAACAATGTTGTTTATTACGAGCAATTTTCGCTGCGATTACTCTTTCTTGATGGGATCATATACAATTAGCACATTCATACCTAATATTAAGCAAAACAAACACAGTCTCATTCCATATTTGAGAGCATTTTTCTTTAACTTTTGCGTATGATAAAGTGGCTTGAGTAAAAAAGTCCATACTGAATAGCTCGGAAAGTTCAATATTGCTACTGACACCACCACCAACATTTTGACATCACCACAACAAAGACTATACCGATTTTGCATCCCGTTAAAATAACTTACAATATAACTTTTGATTCATTGAAAGCATTGGAAGTTGTACGAAAAAAGGGTGTTTAGAGTTACTCTCCGCGAATATGTTAAATTTTTTGAAATTGAAATATTTTCGGCTTATTTTCACTACGAAATCAATATTATTTGAAAATTTAATAGTACCGATTTCCAGGACAGAAATGTTGATGCTGGCATCGCGGATCCAACATTATAACCAAAACTCTGACCTACTTGGTTTACACTCACGTTAAATGTGTGTGAATTTGATTATAATTTGATAACTGCATCGGAAGGTAAAAGGCATAGCACTTCAATTTCATCGAGCGTTTTTTCATGGTGACACGACCGCCACATGGTTTCTCTCATTTTCATTAAACTTTTGTTAGACCTTTATTTACTCAAGATATATATCCAGTGATATTTTATCCGATCGCGAGATAAAAATATAAATAATTTGGTGAAGGGCTACGATTTTTTGCTTTTCGGAATTTTAGAAGTTTAGATTTGACTGTATAAATATAGTATCAAATACATCAATCATTTGCATTTTATTCTAAATACCGATAAAAATACCAGAGAGTCAATGTTTTGCAAGATTTGAGTTTACGTACTTATGGTAGCTACAAAGTTGCTCAGACATTTCAAAACGACAGAAACTTATTTATTATACCCATTGATGCGTCTTGTAAATTTCGTGATGATCTGATGACTCGGTGTGAAGTTATCACAATGCGAAATTTTCCGCCAAAAATACACCAAAGTTTCAGCTCGACCAAACTTCGCGATCCGGATAAATTATCCGGATAGTAAAATTCATGCACATATTGCATACAATAATAAAAACTCTACAATAATTAAACTTTAAAAGTGCTTGGAAGACAGTAAGTGATATGGTGCTTGAACAGTCTTGGAATATTGTCAAGATGAATCGAAATTATTTGGAAAAGGTTATCGACCCTACCACGTGCCTCAGTCGCCAAGGACTTGCTTTCAGAAGACATGATGAAAGTGGTCTCAGTGATAACTGTGAATTTTTTTTGGAATTTTGTGAATTATTCGCGAAGCATTATTTAACTTTTGAAAAACATTTTAAAATCGAGGTTGCGAACTACTGTATTGGCGAAACACAAAATGAATTAATAAAAACAATTGCTGAAATCGTTCGAGAGGAGATGACATTATGGCAGACGAAGCAAGGGTCCACAAAAAGGAACAACTCTCCGTGGTTGTCAGATTTGCTAGACATTTCAGGAGCTAGAAATGCCTCGTATTTAGCCGATATAATTTTGAGCCTGTTAGACAGCTACGGACTTAGCTAATTGCCTGTTGTTGGACAGTCTTATGATAGTGCTAGTGTCATGTTAGGACAAAAAGGTGGTTTACAAACCTAAATTAAGATAAAATACCCTGCAGCCACATTTGTACACTGTCAAGCTCATAAAATTATCCTTGTTGTGATGGACACATTTTTCACAATCGAAACGTGTATATCCTTCTTCAATGCCATCGAATCCCTTTACCTACACTTTTCGAAGCCATCACAACACGAATTGTTGAAGCAGCTTGAAGAGGCAGTTGGTCTAAACACAAGGCGTAGAATGAGAAGTTTAAGTTCGACTCGTTAGTCAATGAGATTTCACAATTGCAAATATGTGATTGATAGCTATGGGACTATGAAAGAGGCTTTAGAAAAAGAAATGAATGAGGGATAATACAACGACTCAGTTTATTCATTGGGGATCTTTCATTCAATCAGTAATCTTGAATTTGTAGTAAATCTTTTCATCTTTCACTATGTTCTTTTTATAACGAACATGTTAAGCACATATTTCCAAACTAAAAATGCAACTCTTGGGGATGGGATAAATCGTATGAATGGAACAGTTAAAACACTACTAAGTGAGCGAGAAGACTTGTATGGAGTTTGGGAAAAAATAAATCATTCGCAGAAAAGAACTGTCTGGATCTCACATTTACCAAAGGATCGCGAAAACGGAAAACAGCAAAAAGCACTAGTTTCAAAGGTTTTGATGTTTCATCTAGCCTCGGACACGCAGTTAGGGCTACAAAGATATTTCTGCAAACCAAATAGCTCGTAAAGAGTAAGTTACAGCACTTTTCATCTTCATCTAGGTAACAAATGTTTAAAGCAAGAGATTAATTTCTTCCTTCTAAGCTTAATGTATTGCAATTTCTTCAAAGGTATTTTGAAACTTAGCTATCCTCTTCTTCAAGTATAAGTTGAAATATATTTAGCTTCTAAACGAAAAAATATTCTTAAATTTTTAATTATTGCCATTCTATTCCCGTATAATTCATACAAGCTTTTTTTCTTAGCGCTCATTGATAATTCATGTGCTGTTCATACCTACCATTTACATTAAATGCATGTGTTAGTAGCTCATACGTATTCACAGACAAAAAGTTTATTTGATAATGCATTATGCATTAGCAATTAACAAAGAATAAATCAACAAATAAATACATAATGTATTAGTAAATTATATAAATTGTATGAGCAGTACGTGTACAATCAAAAACAAAATCATCGCATGTCTTGAACCTTTCAGTCCCTGGCCCCTGCCAGATTTTCGGCCACGGCCCGCCTATGCGTCCCACCAACAAGTATCGAGTCAGAACGAGTTTTTTCCGCGGCGTCTAATATAGGGAATAAATTTAGGCTTAGTGTCAACTTGGAGACGATACTTTGGATGCTTTGCTATTGCTTCAATGTTACTTCCGAAAAAACCAATCAAATTTGGCAGAATATTTTATATGTTTTTTTTAATTATGTATCTCAATTTTTAGAGCTGTGATTTGTTGTTGTAGTTTGTAATAGATGCAATTTTAAATATCTATCTTCATGCTGCCAACGTCTTGGATAATTAAAATTATTGTTTTTTTTCATCAATCATATAAATTAGTAATTATGCAGTAACATATTTTTTATACAGCTTTGAACTTATTATTGTTGTTGTTTTGAATTGATGGCACATAATACAATCTGTTTATTAAAATCTTGCCTTATTTTGATGTGTTTTTTATAATCTCGAATCGATTTTTCGATTTTTCAATCCCGTGATCCCGGGATTGAAAAACTCTACCGAGATTAGAATCCCTACTTATGAAACTTCGTCGATCAAAATAATACTTTCTTACCTTCATACTTCTGAATCAGTCATCAAAACAAAATTCATGGGAAAAGTTGGTACCAACGTGTAGTGGATTTGAAGTGTTAATCCTAAAAGCGGTCAATATGTTCTTATTCTACTAAGAGATGCAACCATTAAATTTTTATTTGATCAATGGAAACAAGCAGGGCTCCGATAGCATCAGATGCAGCAATGCTATCATTAGATTTTTACCTGCTATATATTGTGCTGATCTGATCGTGAGCAAAAGAATTTGACTTAGTAAACATTTCAGCCGTATTCAATATAGAACGAAATTTACTCATTTCTTTTACTTTCCTCGAAAAACAAACTTTGTAGCGGTTCTTATGCGTAAAAGTTGTCTTTGTATTAGATGTAAAAATAAAAATTTGAGGCCAAAAATATTTAATACAATTTTAATTCTTTTCATTTTGAAGATATTGTATTTTATTATTATTGTGTTTGATTGCGAAAATGAAGTTATTCTTATCCTTCTATTTTGTATTTTCAAATTAACTTCTCATCATATCAGTCTTTCAAAAAAGCAATGTGAGTAAATTACTCACTGAAAAATATCCACAAGGCGCCCAGAGCCATGTAACATAGCGCATTATTTATGGTCCCATACGCCATGTACATAGTACTCTAAGCCATGCAATATGGCTCCCAGTGCCATAATGATAGAATCTACATAACGCGTGGTCCCATGTAACATGGTGCAGCATTTATGGTCCCACACGCTATGTACATAGTACCCTGAGCCATGCAGTATGGTTCCCAGCGCCATAATTACATGGCGCAGAAATTATGGCCCCCATATTACATAGTACCATGAGCCATATAATATGGCTTCATTTATAGGTGAGCGAATTTAGATATTGTTCGTTATTTGAAGTATATTTGAATATACGGCCATACCACACTGGAATAATCGATTCTCGTCAGATAACCGAAGTTAAGCAGTGTTGGTCGCAGTTAGTACTTAGATGGGGGACTGCTTGGGAATACCACGTGACGTTGGCACGTAAAACTTTGTGCTGTCCCTTATCCAAACAAACTGGTTGTCGGGGAAGCACTATGAAAAATAAAAACAAAATAAAAAAAAGTTAAAAAAAATTAAAAATAAAGAAAATTCAAAAAAAAAATTATTTGGAGGTATACATATATGGTGTTAAGCATGCGTGCAAATATTTTAAGAGTTCAATTTTTTATTAGGCCTTTATTGTGGTGGCTTAGTTTGCATGAAATGCATGGCGTGGAGGACTATAGTAGATGGTGTGGGGGCCATAATACATGGCGTGGAGGACCATAGTGCATAGCGTGGAAAACCATAGTACATGGCGTGGAGGGCTATAAGCATAACCTCTGCTCCTATCTACTTTTCGCCATGTTCTATGGCGTGTGGCGCTAATTTTTATGACAATCCCCAAATTGACTATGTACATGGCGCCAGAAGTCCATAAATTATGGCGTCTGGCGCCATGTGTTTTTTCAGTGCATAATCATTAAAAATCACTGCTTAAAACCACGGTAACCACGTGGAAAATCACGACATTTACCAACACTAGCACTAAGTGGACAATTGTCACACCGCATAAGAATCATTTCAGCTGCTCAGTATCATCTTTTTTCAGTCCAGACACAAGGAAACGCCGGGTGGACTTAATGCTGTGCGAGGCCAAATGGCTACAAATGATGGTCTTCGGCAGCGCTTGTGGCCAATATTGCTCTAATTTCCGCTCTACACATTATTCTTTTAGGTGCCATTGGATACCACTTTGTACAACTAGAATTATATTTATATTGTGTATTAACACAATTGTAATTATAAGGAGCAAAACTGAAATCCATTGGAAGTATAGTAGACACATTCCCATGTACTTACATACATTTACTTGCCTCGGATCAAGCTTTTAATCTAGGTGGCTAACTTACTTGTTACCAAATGCTATCGAAAACGTACTGTTTAGTTGCGGTGCTGTCCCTGAAAATCGTCTATGAATCGTAGCAATAATCTCGAGACGCCATATCAAGTTAGGCCAATGACAGACAATTCGGTTTCACCGAAGCGTTTAACGCTTCAGTTTGGCGCGTCGGCTGACACACATAGCGGTTTTCAGAAGCGTTTATCGATACGGTTCAGTTGCAAATTACGTCGGAGTATCATATAGATGCTTGTGAAAAAAGTAGTCGTGTATGCATTCATATGTATATATGTATATACATATATATGTAAGTATATATATGCATATGAATTTTGGGCAAAGTAATTCTAATACTAATTTTCTTTGAAAATCTGTAATTGCCTACTTTGAAACCAAGTGCCCATTAGTGATGGGCGATTGCGAGATATTTTAACAATCGAGATAATCGCAATCGGCGCCACAAAACAATCGAGATAATCGCAATCGATGCGCCAAAACAATCGAGAGATTAATCGAGACAATCGAGATAATCGAGACAATCGCGCGATTCGAGATAATCGAGACAATCGAGCGATTCGAGATAATCGAGACAATCGAGCGATTCGAGATAATCGGCCGATTCGAGATAATCGAGACAATCGAGCGATTCGATATAATTGGCCGATTCGAGATAATCGAGCGATTCGAGACAATCGAGGCAATCGAGACAATCGAGACAATCGAACATCTCGCAATCGATCATTCGGTCGGTCAAGTCATCGACAATCGGTTGACGGCAATTGAGTGGGCCATAAAGCACGTTTCGTTGGCGCAGCCAATAAAAAAATGTTCAAATATTTCAGCAAAAATATTAAGTGTTATTATTTGATCAAACTGCAATTTTTTGGGAAATATTGATGCATAAAAGGATATGTTTATCTTAAGTTAAAATTAAGATATCTTTATCTCTTTGGTGGCGGTGGGCATGTTAGTGTATAAGCACACCAGTATACACAGTACGCTTGCAGAACCGCTTGTGAAGAATAGATTTGAATGGATTGGATATACTATTTAGTAGATCTTTTTACGTGTGCATGCATATGGAATGTAATGATCAGATATGCATGGAAATTTGTATGGCTAGCATTTATCATGTATAAATGGCTGGTAGTTTTGCTAAAACTATTAAGTCTGATCAAAGTGTATGATCAAATATTATATGAAGTTGAGTTTTGTCATGCTGTTAAGTATGTTAAAATAAAATCTGCTTTTAGATAGTGCAGTTTGAAAGCATATCATTTATCCAGTATTTTCGTACTTGGGAGTATTTTATTCAAATATTCAAAAAGTTTTTAGGGCAAAAGTACCTGAAATCGGCCAATTTTGGGTTAGACTGGTTTCGGACATAACGGGGCAAGACCTATTGCTGTGATACAAAGATTTCGGTTTTGTAGGGGAGTAAGGGGTTTTTGGCCATAGTTTGGCAAAAACTGCCTTTACCGCGCTTTCAATGATTGAAAGTGGTCGGGGAGTACAATAGTGATATTTTAAGGATGAAAAAATTTTTTATGGGGAAAATTGGGCAAAAAGTCGAAATTTTCCAAAAATTTTTTTTGCGTAGCTTGAATTCGGGAACATTTCTGAGCTGTTTCGGGCGAAATGTCCATACAAGTCTGTGAAAAAGTGGCCTAGTTTCGAAGATATGGCAAAATGAAATCCGCCGGAAAACCGACCGGAAAAACTGAAAGTAGCACTAAAAGTGCTAAATAAGAAAAGGTTGAGATCCTTTTTGGTTCGATGATTGGCTTCTGCGGCTGTGCATTATGCCGTATCTTCGAAACTAGGCCACTTTTTCCCAGACTTGTATTGTAAAAAAAAATTGGAAAATTTCGACGTTTTTGCCCAATTTTCCCCATAAAAATTTTTTCATCCTTAAAATATCACTATTGTACTCCCCGACCACTTTCAATCATTGAAAGCGCGGTAAAGGCAGTTTTTGCCAAACTATGGCCAAAAAAACCCTTACTCCCCTACAAAACCGAAATCTTTGTATCACAGCAATAGGTCTTGGCCCGTTATGTCCGAAACCACTCTAACCCAAAGTTGGCCGATTTCAGGTACTTTTGCCCTAAAAACTTTTTGAATATTTGAATAAAATACTCGCAAGTACGAAAATACTGGATAAATGATATGCTTTCAAACTGCACTATCTAAAAGCAGATTTTATTTTAACATACTTAACAGCATGACAAAACTCAACTTCATATAATATTTGATCATACACTTTGATCAGACTTAATAGTTTTAGCAAAACTACCAGCCATTTATACATGATAAATGCTGCCATACAAATTTCCATGCATATCTGATCATTACATTCCATATGCATGCACACGTAAAAAGATCTACTAAATAGTATATCCAATCCATTCAAATCTATTCTTCACAAGCGGTTCTGCAAGCGTACTGTGTATACTGGTGTGCTTATACACTAACATGCCCACCGCCACCAAAGAGTTAAAGATATCTTAATTTTAACTTAAGATAAACATATCCTTTTATGCATCAATATTTCCCAAAAAATTGCAGTTTGATCAAATAATAACACTTAATATTTTTGCTGAAATATTTGAACATTTTTTTATTGGCTGCGCCAACGAAACGTGCTTTATGGCCCACTCAATTGTCGTCAACCGATTGTCGATGACTTGACCGACCGAATGATCGATTGCGAGATGTTCGATTGTCTCGATTGTCTCGATTGCCTCGATTGTCTCGAATCGCTCGATTATCTCGAATCGGCCGATTATCTCGAATCGCTCGATTGTCTCGATTATCTCGAATCGGCCGATTATCTCGAATCGCTCGATTGTCTCGATTATCTCGAATCGCTCGATTGTCTCGATTATCTCGAATCGCGCGATTGTCTCGATTATCTCGATTGCAACAATCGAGTCCAACTTAAATAATCGAGATGTTTCGAGATATTTGAACAATCGAAACAATCGATTTTAATATCTCGTAATCGCGCATCACTAGTGCCCATAAATGTTTCATTTTTCAATACTGTATCGTAACCATTCTTCAAAAATCTGTTTTCTTATCAGATTTTCCTTCTTCTATCCCATGCATTCATCAATGCATCCAGAAAATTTCAGCTCGTTCGGACTACGCAGCAATAAACATATCGAAAAACGCTCGAAAACCGAGTTGGTGGGTCATTTCTCTCATCTACCAACTCGGTTCTGAAACCGAGAGGCGATTCGCACCGCGGTGTGTGTCATCACAATGCTAAAGTATGGTAATGCACGACTATACCAACTCGGTTTTCCTCTCGGGAAACGCCTCGCAAAAACCGCTGTGTTTGTCATTGGCCATAGCCTCTTCTTTCTACCAATTAGAGGGATTGTAGCGGTTTGCATTTGCCCGCCACGTTCTCGACCGGGGCATTCGATCCGAGCGAGGCAATCCTTTAGGCCAATGACAGACAGTTCGGTTTCACTGAAGCGTTTAACGCTTCTGTTTGGCGCGTCGGCTGACACACACAGCGTTTTTCAGAAGCCTTTATCGAGTCGGTTCAGTTACAAATTACGTTGGAGTATCATATAGATTCATGTGAAAAAAGTAGTCGTGTATACATACATATGTATATATATGTATATACATATATATATGTAAGTATATATATATGCATATGAATTTTGAGCAAATTGATTCTCATGCCAATTTACTTTGAAAAAAATTGCCTACTTTTAGAAACTAAGTGCCCACAAATGTTTCATTTCCCAATACTGTATCGTAACCATTCTTCAAAAATCAATTTTCCTATCAGATTTTCCTTCTCCTATCCCATGCAGTCATCAATGCATCCAGAAAATTTCAGCTCGATCGGACTACGCAGCAATGAACAAATCGAAAAAACGCTCGAAAACCGAGTCGGTGGGTCATTTCTCTCGGCTATCGACTCGGTTCCGAAACCGAGAGGCGGTTCGCACCGCGGTGTGTGTCATCACAATGCTAAAGTAATGCACGACTATACCGACTCGGTTTTCCTCTCGGGAATCGCCTCGCAAAAACCGCTGTGTTTGTCATTGGCCTTAGGCCAATGACAGACAGTTCGGTTTCACCGAAGCGTTTAACGCTTCGGTTTGGCGCGTCGGCTGCCACACACAGCGGTTTTCAGAAGCGTTTATCGAGTCGGTTCAGTAACAAATTACGTCGGAATATCATATAGATGCTTGTTAAAAAAAGTAGTCGTGCGCACATACATATGCATTTATGTGTATATACATATATATGTAAGTAATTATATGCATATGAAATTTGGGCAAAATGATTCTAATACTAATTTTCGTTGCCTACTTTTAGAAACCAAGTGCCCACAAATGTTTCATTTCCCAATACTGTATCCTAACCATCCTTCAAAAATCTATTTTCTTATCAGATTTTCCTTCCTCTATCCCATGCATTCATCAATGCATCCAGAAAATTTAATCTCGATCGGACTACGCAGCAATGAACTAATCGAAAAACGCTCGAAAACCGAGTCGGTGGTTCATTTCTCTCGTCTACCGACTCGATTCCGAAACCGAGAGGCGGTTCGCACCGCGGTGTGTGTCATCACAATGCTAAAGTAATGCACGACTATACCGACTCGGTTTTCCTCTCGGGAAACGCCTCGCAAAAACCGCTGTGTTTGTCATTGGCCTTAAACGTGTAGTTCAAAAATGGCGTCGCTCATTAAAGTTTTGGTTCAGGGAAATCGATACAGCCAGAAATTTTCAGGAGTCTACGTCACGTAGGCCTCATTTTCCCAGCTAAGTTTAAATCCCAACTAAGTCGCCGAAGAATTTTCCCATTGATGCAAAAGCTGCAACAGTCACGAAATTATTTTCCCTACCTCAGAAAATGAAAACGATGAACGCCAACAAATGTCTAGACCCACAAGTGTGACCAGATATTTGGCGAAGATTTTTTATTTGTAGCCCAAAAATTGCCACACCAGATAATTATATTTATAACTAAATCAATTTATTTTAGCCGATTAAATTATAGTATTTACATCCTTATAATTCATACCATGTCACATAAATGTACTAATAGTAGCACAGAAGTAAATTATTAATGGGTCAAAAGGAAAATATTTATCAAGGTAATATCTCAATAAAAATAATTTCGTACACAGCGCAAAAACTGTTACAAGGAACATATACAGAGAGAATTATTAAGTGAAAGTTTTTAGAAAAAGAAGTACGAACCATATAACCGAAGTACGTGGGGAAAATATTGTTATCTAAGCCGAGTGAAGAGTTAAAAGAAATAGATTGGAGCCTCGGTCTCAAGCCACGTACATTTTGGGAATATAAAGAAATATTACAATTTATTGAGATAAGGTTGGAACAGGGGCTTTCCTTCTTATAAAAGTTTCGGCAATTATATCGGGTTGCCAAAAACTGGTGTTCAGTAATTCCTTGCTATCAGCAGTGGTGGCTATTTTCAATGAACTAAACAATCTTCCAGCGATGATGTCTGGAGTAAGCTTAGTGCAGTCCAGGAGGTAGATGTAGTTCTTCAGAGCAGCAGTAATCATATGTAAATCTAGTCACAAATACTTGTAGAGGAGGAATACTAGCAATCAAAGTTGGTGCAGAATGTATCTTATGTAGCGTTTCTTGATGCAAAGGTGAGCTGGCACTTTGCACAGAAATAGCAGGTTGCAAGAGTAGGCCAGTTGACACAGGCAGATGTTGCTGTGTTCTAAGTGATTGTTGCAGCACTTGCATATTATCCACAAATAAAGACGGGGCAGACTGCCCAGATAAGCTAGTTGACACTGTTTGAAGCGCAGGCAGTAATGGGCTCAGCTGCTGTTGGTAACTATCCGGTGGTTGGCGTTGAGCTCGCTTCGCCAAGGCATCGAAACATATTTCATTGAACGACATACTGGCGAACAGCCCAATAATACAAGATGAATTGTTTTCAATCTTACTGCGTTTTATGTAAAAGTGTCATTAATTAAAAATTAGATCGCCAATTTAGACTCCATCCTAACGATCAGAAATTCCACCTCATATGCTGTGAAATATGAATAATTTATCCGGTTTCATAGATTCAAAACTATGAACGCAAGTTTTAAATAATTTTTTTTTTCAGCTAGATGATCAGCTGTCAACATTATGTTTAAATGTTAAAATTTTTTAAAAGGAGCATACGTGAAACAATTCCGCGAAAAAATTGAAGTGTGTTTTGAAATAAAATGAATATTTTTTTTAACAGCGAAATGGATAGGGTATATCATGTTTACATATATTTTGCGAATACAGTTACATCTTAGAAACGGGCCACCTCAGCATCGCAAAGTACATAAATGGTTCAATTTCACAGGTGGTCCGATTTTAAAAGTTTCAAAAAGAACGATGAATATCAATTATATATCAATTACTACTGCAAATTATGCCATATATTTATTATTATCGTATCTTGAGTATTTATTACAGCAAAATAATGAGCAAAATGAAGGTTTTTCACGTTAATATTTCTTTAAAATAATTAGATATAGAAGTTTGACTCTTTGCACTCGTAAGACGTACCTGTTCCATTAGAACTCCGGGCATACTTTGGAATAGCTTGGCATACTTGGGCATGCCTGGGCACACCTGAGCATAGCTGTGCATGCTTGGGCATACCTGAGCACACCTGGACGTATCTGGGCACTCCTGGGCTGACCCACTAAACTCTCAACCAACGTGTCCTTCTCTCGAGCACTACTCGACAGGCACCTAACAATCATAAGAATCGGTAGCCATCCTTGGATGATTTGATGGCGTCAACAGTGGTTTTCTAGCATTTTTGTCTCTTGGAAGTGACCGATCGCATGATTTCTACAGCATTGCCAAATCGCGCTCTAAGATTGCCGAAGTTCGGAAGCAAATAATTGTTGGTGGGAAATTATTTGAATGTGAAAAGTTTGGACATTCATTGGTAGCAACATTTGCTGTTGACATGTTCCATCGCGCTGAGAGCAAATTGCTAATTTTTTGCCTTGATGATTATGCTTTTATTTAGTTTTTTTTTCTTTTTAACGGTTGTTTTAAAATAAAAGTATTCTTAACCACTGTCTTCGCAATCGGCTCAATTTTCTCTACTTTTCTTCGAAAATCAATCTTTCTAACGGTTCTCATGAGCTTCTCTCTCTTGCTCTTCGCATACATTGATTTTTTACGTTGAAATTATTCATTCAAACTCTTCTCAATCCACTGCACTTTGTAACTCTAGTTTTATTTTTCGAAACCACCTTAAAATTACAATCATGTTCTATTAAAACAAGTTCTAAGAGCCATTATCCACCACTTTACGTAAGCACATAAAGTTTGTTTTCAATATATTATGTCTTTATTCAGCAACGGAAAAGCCACGACAGGCTTCATTCTCTCAATTAAGATAATAAAATTAACTTCGACCAAGTTTTATGCACCACCACAATGCACGACAAAGTTTTCATCTTATCTAAGATTCGCTCTACAAGGCATTTTATGTTCTTTATCCCGAGGAAATATCCCAGCTTCATTGAAAATTATCTTCTCCGCTGGTTGCGATTTAAATCCAACTGCTTCGGAAACGTACAAAAGTAAAACATTAGCGAAAATAAAATCATTATTACTCTTCTTAGGCTCTTCAACGAATTCGTGGAAAACATTTTCCCCCCATCTTGACCCGAATAATTTTCCGAAAATACCAGCATAAAAGCAGCCTTACTTAAAGCACTCTTTTGCCTCGAGTTCAATTATTTCGTAAAATACAAGTGCCGACAGATCAGACTGAAAAATTCGGTTGCCGTAGAAATAAAACGAACAACGTTAATTTACATTTAAATGCTTTGAGAAACCATAAGGATTTAGCTCGTACTAAGCTGGCAGTTGTATACTACTGCTAGGTGACGCTAACCTCAAATATACTATATATCCGCAACGCTCAAGTTCTGTTGATTGCGACGAATCTGTTGCGAGAAAACTTTTCGAATTCATTTCAAAAGTTAAACCACTTCTGGTAATCAAGTACTGGTTCTCGAATATTAATTGGTGTCGAAAATAGATTTTCTCGTTTTCGTGTTTTCAAATGAAAGTAAGTTCACGTTCGGAGACCATTTCGAGATTTTGATTGATGTAGACTAGGAAGGTATGAAGTGTGCTCGATGCAAATAGAGAGTTGACTCAAATGGCGTTTCAGCATTTGGAAAAATTGAGGAAAAGTTTCTGAATTTCAATTTGTGTGACTTTATTGAGAAAACTGTGAGAAATAAGTCAAGTGGTGAAGTTTGATAAAAATTAGGTAATTTTTGGGAAAGTTTATTTGAAAGTTATGAAAGATAAACTCCAAGATCTCTCGCTAAATTTTCAAGCTGAACTTCGGTCCAAAACTTTTACTCATGTAGATGAGGGAGAGAATATATGAGCTCATGGGTACTTGAGGATTGAAATATAATCATATGTTTCCACCAGCTGCTAAACTTGTTAATCAATAGCTTCCCATAGTAAAACATGTTTGAAAATGTTTCAAAGAGTTAATTTAAAAACCAAATATAACTGACAGACTAACCTTCCGGATGGAGAAATGATGATATCTCTTAGCCTGATGATATCTCTGAATGATATCTCTTTGATGATGTCTCTTAACCCAAATATAATTCTAAAAAACAAATTTCAAAATTATTCATGAAAACTCCTTAAACAATTTAATTGCGAGCGCAAAAAAATGCGACACATAACTTTTTTTCATTCCTACCCTCCCAGCTTTCAACTTGACCCACTTTTGAATTACAGCTCACTCTTTAATAGTGGAACCATCATGATCTTGATAGTCCTCCAGTCGCTATTCATTCTAAGCTCCCATACTTTCATTGCGTCGATTGGATTCATCATACCGTATCAGCTATAAAACAAAACACCATCTAGCTTATCCCAAAATCAGTAAACCATGCAAAGCTGAATTAGCATTCTTAGTCCCTTGGAAATTCGAAACGAGTGGAAGCACTTAAACTCATTAGGGCCAACATCGATGACAACGATGATGTGAACAACAAGTCGGAGTCGGATGTAAAATTCCCTTTTTCTAAATCGATCCCAGACAAGGACCTCGATTTCAAGCAAAACGAACGCTTGTATTTCGAGTGTCGGTTCCTTTCCACTGCCGTTATTTCTGCGTAGCTTGTCCGAATCGTTCTGATGACTGTTTTCATTTGGACTGGTAAATCGATTTCGTCCACGAGTTCAATTGTTATCGAGGATCGAAAAGAAATGACACTTGAAGATGTAAATTCCGATTTTGTGTCCTGTGACGTTTTGTTCACCTTTAACTTGAGCCGAGTTAAGTAGACTATTAGACGCGATTGGCGACAACGAAGACAAGAACGAAATTGTCTTTTTTTTAACTCAATTTTCGTAAGAGTCCGAAACTGCTATTGATGTGCGTCTTTCAATAACAGTACTTAAAGTAGACACAGTTTCTTATGAAACGGAACGACGTCAATTCTTCAGTTTTCATTCATCTTCATCATCAAAACGATTCAATAGGATAATAGGTTTTGATGAATTGACAAATTCTATAAGTCTTGAATAAAAATACTGTACAAAAGCTTCAGCTATCCTTTTACCACTTCGTTCCGAGCCCAAGTTCCACGGACAAACCATTTTTTCTTGACCCTTTTCACATTCATGCCACCAACAGTCATTTTTACGGCTACACGTTTCATGGAATCAAGCTTTAGTAGGTCGAAAATATGGCTCCTAGCTGGGTTCCTAACAGGTTTTGCGTAAACCATTTCAACATTTCTTCTCCCGACGGGAAAAAGGATAACGGCATGAATAGTCCGGGCCTACAATGACTCAAGGCGATATTGACAACAAAGATGAGGATAACAACAATGAGTATTTACAGCATAGGGTTCAGTGAATTGATTTCGTTCGGCTCTCAGTTGGTTCGTTTACATTTGATGATATTAAAACGGGGAAATGGATGAAAGGAAAGCTAATTAAAGTTGACTAAATTGAAGTTTCTCACAGTAGGGATGGATATTGATTTTCGATTTATTTTTGCTTTAAGTTGTGCGATTGTGCTCGAGAAAGAGCTTAATTAAAATGATTAACAGTGAAACTATCTTCTTTTTTTGTGCAGGATTAGTTTTATTAAGATAAAAAATGATTATTCAATGTAGATTTAAATAAGCAGCAGCCTGTGGATAATGGTGTGTGGGATTCAAATGCGGTCAAGAGCTCTGGATGCGAGTAGGGATGGAGCGTTCCGACCGGAACTGTTAAGAAAACCTAATAATAATTCGGAACTGGTCGGAACGGTTCCAATCAATAGTTCTTAACAGTTCCAGTTCCGATCAAACATCAAGCGCTAGCGAGCATTCAAGTTATACCATTATACATATTGAGCACGGAACCGATATGAAATCGCTAGCAATTCAGTTCCGATGCATCATGTAGCAGGAACTGGAACTGGATTTGGAGCTGTTAATAATCGTTCCTACACGGTTTGAGTCCGCATCGATTAGAACGACCGATTGTTTGTAAATTGATGTGAATTGCGACATGATATGATTGTTTTGTATAGGGCGATGTCGTTCAATTAATTAGTGAAGATCGGCATGCATTTATTTATGCCAACATTTTGTTCGTTTGTATGGAACTGGGGTGGAATGCAATCACTGTGTTATCAATTATAGAAGCGATTTATTCGTACGATGATCGGCTGTTTTTTTTTCATTTCTTTGCACATTAGTGTTCAATAGAATGTCTGTTTACCTTTAAATATGCTATTTGAGTTATATGTGGGTATTTAAACTTGCTTTCGAGTAGGTGCTTGCAATGTTTTTATTGTGCCTTCAGTGGCTACAAGATGGAAATCCACGTACTACATGCTCCAAAGGCTTGTGGATCTTGAAGTTCTAATAAAAAGAACTCTGGCGATAAATGAAAAAAGACCAATAATTACCACTGAAGAATGGCTAATTGCACGAGATCTGTGCATTGCTTTAGAACCATTGTGTATCGCCATATGATGAGATTTTGAGACATTGTCTTGGAACTTAATTCGTATGTTATTTTCTAGGGATAATTGAAAATTTCGCAGTACTTAAAATAAACAAATATTTATAATGCCGGGTTTCCACCAAAGAGACAAAACAAAAAACACGGACAAAACATGTTTTTCTGAACAAAAACACGAATGTTTTGTAAAAACTGAACAGTTTCGCGAGCATTTTTGTCTCTGAAAACTGTTTTAGTAAACAAAACACCTTTTTTGTCCGTGTTTCTTGTTTTGTCTCTTTGGTGGAAACCCGGCATTAGGTTGAAATGAAAACTCAGTGAAGTGGAGGCATGTTGAGTGTAATTGCTACTTCAGTGCTATGTGAGCGTTTTATCTCCAAAGCAAGACTTATAGCAAATGAGCGATGAACGATGAAAGTTATAATACTCTTTTTTTTATATTGTAATTATGTAATTAAAGGTAAAATATTTGTGTTTTTTCCTCTCCTTATTTTTAGTATCTGATCCCCTTTAATCTATATTGTAGTGTTTAAGTTAATATTGAGTGTTTTTTCATCTTTATAAAATTATTAAAGAAAATGTTTGTTCACATTAATGCATATTCACTTAATAATGGTAATATTACAAAAGAGGTGGAACTGGAACGGATATCGGAACCGGTTCCAGAAGCGGAACGAAAGGACTGGAACCAGTTCTTCAGTTATTGCGGATTTGCCCATGCCTAGCGAGTATGTTAAAAGAAAAATATGTGCTTCAAGTTTCTCGATGAACAAATCATATTGAAATAGCATAGAAGTATTAAATCTACTGAGTATCTTTGGCAACTAATACCACAAATGAATGTGAAATATCAACTTAAAATCGATATTCGATTCAAAATCATCACTTTTTTTCAAATCAATACTGAGACTCATTCATAGCCACTGGCTGAAATATACACTCTTTGTTGACAATATTCGTGTTATTGTTGGGAAAAAAATTTATATTTTTTCTGCATCTATATAATTACCAGTTTTCATACAATAATTAAGTAAAAGTAAATAGAGCATTTAGCGCCCAACGTGGGTTTCTTGTATAGAATATTTTAGTTTAAAAAACGCTATAAATGACTTTAAAAAAAAAAGGACAGCCACTACTTGATTCTAAGCAAAATACAAATGAGCACTGGATACTTCTCCAGTAATTGTGATGCGTACTTCTCTAAAGAGAAGCTATATCGCTGAAGAAACCGCGCAAGAAGAAAAGATGGCGCAGAAATGTCTCAAGTACAAAAGGAAATGTCATGGTATATGAAAAACGGACTTTTTGGAGCTAGAAGAGAGTCCAAAAGCTATAGAGGTTTATAGAGCAAAAAATTGAGGTAGAGCCGAGGAAAATGGAATTATTATTTATTTCAACCAAACAAGGCGTACAAAACACTTACAATTAATATCTAACAATTTATATAAATTTGTATAATTAACAACAATGGAAGAAATTTAAAAATATATAACCATCTTTAGTAGGGAATTGGATAGGGCATTCATGACGTGAGCACCTTAGTCAGAGCAGTTTTAAACCTAGGTCTGGAAATGGTAGGGGAATAGTATTTTGCGAAGCTATTGAATATTTTGTCACATCTATTGATTGGCTCATTGTTGGCGTAAACTGTGTGGTGTCGGTATTCATTCAGTAAACGTGTGTGCCTCGTCTGCCTTACTGATTCGTTGAAGGTGATCTTATTGGACAGGGACACAATATTGATCAAGCCCCTAATAACGTCAAAAGTAAAGCAGGAGCATATGACTATCCTCCGCGAAGATAGACTTGATAGATTTAAGAGACTTAGCCTGTATCTGTATGAAGGTAGATTTTCAAATTCGTAAGGATTATACAGATCTCTCAACGCAAATAGCAAGAACTGCTTCTGCACCGATTCGAGCCTATCGCTATGGACATCAAAGGTAGGGTGCCAGACAATACATGCATATTCGAGCAATGGCCGAACTAGAGCTATGTATAAGGACTTCGTGACCCATAGGTTTTTGAATTCCTTCGCACGTCTTTTGATAAATCCAAGCTGCTTATTAGCCTTGCTTAAGACTTAGTCATAGTGTAAATTAAAACGCAGCTTTTTATCCAAAGTAACCCCGAGGTCGATGACATTGTCAACATTATTGATTGTAACATTATTGAGGCGGTAATCAAAATTTATATTACTGGTTTTGCGGGAAAAACTAATGACTTGACATTTACTGACATTAATGTCGAGATTATTTTGTTTGCACCACTGCTCAAGAGAAAGCAGTTTCGATTGAAGGAAAACTGAGTCAGATTTCGATTTGATTGTGTGGTACATTTTCAGATCATCTGCATAAAAAAGGTGAGGGATGTCTGATAAAACTTCAGAAAGATCCGAAACGAAAATATTGAATAAAAGAGGCCCCAAGTGACTACCTTGTGGAACACCTGATAAAACTTCGATTTTTTTGGATAGGATACCCTGAAACTTAACGTACTGCGTCCTATTTCGAAGATAAGAGTCTAACCAGTTTAATAAAAGACCCGAGATGCCAAATTTCTGTAGTTTGATTCGAAGAATATCATGATCAACCCGATCAAAGGCCTTGCTGAAGTCTGTGTAGATGGTATCAATTTGATGCCCTTTTTCCATGCCACAGAGAACATCTGAGACGAGAATCACGAGGTTGGTACAAGTTGACCTGCCTTTTCTAAAACCATGTTGTTGTTCATTTAGAAGAGGTTCTATTACAGTAGTGAGCTTATCACAGACAATTTTTTCAAATAGTTTAGGCAATGCTGAAAGTATTGCAATACCTCTGTAATTATCAATTGACCGCCTATCACCACTTTTAAAAATCGGGGTCAGATGGGATGATTTCCAGAAGGAAGGGAAAACCCCACAAGAAAGTGATTTGTTGAAAATTAAATACACGGGTAAGTTAAGCGACTCCATGCATTCGAGTATGAAACTAGGAGGAAGTAAGTCAGGACCAGGACCCTTGTTGACATTGAGATCTTTGATGGCCCTGGCAATCTCCTCTCTAGTTAAATACATTTCACAAATGATATCTGGTGGGAATGTTTGAGGGAGAAGAATGTTAGACATGCTTGTACATGAACAAAATACTTCCTGGAAATGCTCAGCGAACAGGTCGCAAATTTCGTGAGGGCATGTCGAACAAAGGTTCTTTTTGTGCATCGAAGTAGGGTAGCCCGAAGTTTTCCGTTTGGTGTTCACGAAATCAAAAAACTTTTTAGGATCATGAATTATATTTTCGCCCATGATATTAACATAGCGCTCATACGCTTCACGGGATTTCGACAGGAATTCTTGAGCTAATTCATTATGTTTATCCTTGATATCATCTCTGACATCAGTGCTGGTGGTAATTACTTTGTAAAGTTTATTTCTTTGATTCCGCAAATACCTTAGATTGCTATCAAGCCATGGTTCAGATATTTTGTCTTTTCTCTTAATCTTTGGGGTGAACCTTTCAACGGCGTCAAAAACCAACTCATAGAATAATGATACAGCATCATCTAATTCTAGCGTTGAAAAATTATATATATATATATTTCCAGAATCCCAGTCAATTCTGAGAAGACAATCCGTAATGCTCTTATAATCAGCATTGCGAAAGTCATATACAATAAAGTTATTGTAAGATAGGGAAGCGAACATATCAGATGTAGATAATAACTCAACTGTGAACGCAGAGTGGTGAAGAGTGTTGCCAAAAAAATTTTCTGCATCAGCAGTTGAGTTAGCCACTACATCGTCGTAGCTATTAGTAAATATGAGATCTAACCAATTTCCATTTTGGTTAGGTGTCGGAGCTATTTGCTGCAAATCATTGCCATAAAATGTACTAACTAGATTGAAATCGCTGGAGTCAAGAAGATTAAAAGGAATGAGATTATTATCAGTTTCATCGGCCGTAAATTTTAAATTTGGGCGATTGAAATCACCGAGAATTATAATTTTATCCTCCTCATTAAGAGATGAAACTAAGTTAGAAATCACTTCGCACACATCATTATAAACGGCTTCGTCTGAACCGGGTGGGATGTAGAATATTCCGATGTAAATGAAACCTTTGGACCAGGAAATGCGAATAATCTTGTGATCGAAGAGATTATATGAGCTGTTTTCGACTAGTTCGCTTGATAGCGAGTTACGAACAGCTACTAAAACACCACCACCTCGAGTTTGGCCAGTAGAAAGGTAGTTTCGGTCCTTCCTGTAAATAGTCCAGTTACCATCTAATATTTCTGCGTTTGTGTGCGAACTGTTTAACCAGGTTTCCGTGAAGGTCAATACATTAAATTGGCAAGATTTTGAGTCAAGAAAGAGTCTATTCAGTTTGCCTCTCATACCACCACAGTTGTGGTAAAAAAGTTTGAGGCTGTTTAACGAAAACTTCTTGTTAGGAATGATAGTTTTTAAAATCATTCCTTGCTTTTTGAAGGGAGGAAATATACTTAGCTGAGACATGTGAGGCAAAGGTGCTTAGCTCTTTTTTCACTTGGTCAGCTGTTATGCCAAGTTGCTCATGATACCGGACAAAAACAGTATGAAGAGCCTGAAAATCTAACTTAATCTGTTGAATCATGACTTTCAGATGAGTCTTCGTTTTACCCTCGAAACAAGCAGAGTCAGTGGCTTTGTGCATGTATGCAAGGTAGAGGCGAACATTTTCATAGATTTTCTTATCCCTTAGCCGAGAAAGCAGATACCTTCTTTCGAGATCAGCACTGGAGTTGATTGTGGCTTTAACTATAGGAGGCACTAGTGGGTCCAGGAACTTAGGCGCAGTTGTCACTGGTTCACACGAGGGATTGGCAGTAACTATAATACCAGGGGTAATGAAGGAGGTTTGAACTTCGCCACGAACAAAATTAGGGTATTGCACGGGTTTAGAAACGGTGTTAACGAGATCAGATGATTTTTTGGTGACAGTATTCGGAAAGCAATCGAGATTTCTAGTGTTTGGTAGTTTAAGCGGGACTTTTTGCTTTGGGGAAATTTTTCTTTTTATTCTCTGAATAAAATTCTTGTACGGAGATGAGACTACTCTGGAACTGATGTTAGGGGCTGTGAATAGTTCTGTGTTGGAAAGTGCTTGGAGATTATCATCGACAACATTGCAGTCAGTGTGAATAGGATTAATTACACGAGAGTTGTTCGGTTTGGGTTCCAGGTTTGTGGAATCAATATTCTTGGTGTCACCATTGTCAGGATTGGAAAGGGAACTGATGGGAGTTGTGGTTAAATTACAATTTTTATCTTTGCTAATTTTATGACTATTTCTAGCTTTACCTTTACTAATTTTATGTCTATCACTAGCTTTATTTTTCCGACGACCAACAGTCTGAGTCTGGTTTCTCCAATGGCGGAACGTTAATCCTTTCCAAGTACAGTTATTGTTGTTTGGGTTGAAGTTGGTGAAAAGCCAAGCATATCGTGTGGGAATGGTGATCTTAAAAAAACTGCCGGATTTCCGATTCGTTCGACTGCGTGTCCTTGATACGTTGCATTCTTTTATTAATGCCTCTTTTTCGAGGAACTCGTACATCCATGCAATATCAGCAGAGCGCGGAGCTCCCTTCACAAAAAAAACTTCGTACGTCGTACCAGTTCGTTCTGTAATTATTTCAGTTTTTCCGAGATATGCTGCATTAGACTGTCTGATTTTTTCAAGGCGGTGCCGCCATTCGTCTTCTGTCCAATAAGTGCCAAAGTTAAAGATTTTCTTTGTATGCTGATCAGCTGGATTTGCCACAAGAGAGGCTGGACTTATCTTTCTCCCCTCGATAATTCCATGTTTTATAGGGGAAGTTGATGCGTCTTGCGTATTTATTTTATGTATCTGGATACCAATCGAGTTGTCTGCTGCAATATTTGAATCAGCTGCCATCAATTCAATATCTAAGGACATTTCATGGCTTGGTATATTATGGCTACCAGATAACTTCTCGCAGATGTGACTTAATGTGTCTCCTATCGTGTTGATTGTGGTGCGGAATTGAGACACTGTTGAACTGAGCATCGAAAAGTGCTTTTCGAGTAAGGTACTCGCTTGAGTTTCCATCAAGGCCTTCATTCGGTTTTCAAGACCCACCAGGAGAGTGTCAGGATTATAAATTGTTGGGGATATTGAAGGTGAGCTCCCGTCGGATAGACGATCATAGATTTCATTAGCCTTCCGTTCCAGCTTCTCAGCTATTTTAGTCATATTTCCGCTTTTATCCGTAGAAACAGTGTTAGTAAGTCTGTCGAAAGAGCTTGCCATTTCCTCAAAAGTTACGCTGTTGGCTCTGAATTGCGCCTGCTGCATAGAGAGTAGATGGTCTTTTTCTACATTCAACTTTTCAATTTTGTTAATAATGCTGTCGTACATGCATTTGAAAAGCTTCTCTATCTGTTGGCAATCAGTGCAGATAAAATGATCTTCAATGTAGGGATGATACCATTAGCCCAGCCTAGAGTGCACAGTGCAAACGAAAAGAGCCAAAGCATAAAAACGGGCAAGGACAGCTACAAAAAAAAACAGAAAATTTTTTAACCCAAAGCAAAAACAATTTAGGCGGAAAAAATGCAATCCTTCAGGTTAAGCCTATCCATGAGAAGTCATATGCAGAAGTCCTCCAGCATATCTCCACAGATGTAAGCTAGTAGGGATGTAAGTAAGTAGGGGCACAGTTTCGCCAAATTAAGAAGACGGCAGACGACAAGGTAACGGTGGCACTGGCAAAGTGCGAGGACAACTTGAAATTCTGCGAAATCAATCAGTACCTAGATAGTCTAACAACAAATAAAGAAGTAAAAGCAGCAATACGGGGGATGGAGATTTAGGACGTAAAAATGTCCTGGTTCAACCTGAATTCAAGGAAATGGAGGAAATCCGTCGTAGAACTGTATAAAAGAAAAGCTCTGGCACTTGTTGATATCGATACGTTTTACATAGATAAGCGTTCTCTTAGTGAATCTGCAAAAGTGCCACATTGAGTACGACCTACCCACGAAGCTTATTGGAAGTGCACAAATTACCATGATTAGCAATCCATCTCTTTTGGCTATGCAGCCTTATGGGTTGCAAACACTTGAAATGTCCGGAATGGTGGCCAAAGCTCGGGCGATGGATACGTGTAGATTAAAAAATGAGTTGTCAGCTTTGTCCGTTTTCCCCCCGAGTGGACCAATAAAGAAATTTCGTAGATTGCTAGAAGTATTGGTAAACACTCTTCGAGACCTTCCCGACAACTGGTAGTAACCGTTGACTTCAATACTTTGGAGTGAGAAAGCGTCCAAGCTGAGTATGGTCGTGATGAACAAGAGCTCGACAACAACCTTCGGCAAACTGGGCTTCGTCGAGTCCATACCTGATAGTTCTTGTTTCTGCAAGAGCAAGAGACTGGAAGATTATGGGGAAGTACACTGGAAGTGACCACAATTACATCTTCCACTGCCTGCCTGGAAAAAGCCCAAACTCACAGAAATGTAGCCGGAAAGTAATTGGATGGACTACTTCTGTTCTGGTGGAATAATCTGTTGAAGTCAACTGACAGCAGCTTTGCTGTCGAGGTCAGCGCAGACCAAATAGAATGGATAGATACGCAGATGAATTTCATCCTGGCCGAAATTCGACGAGCATGCGATGCTTTGATGTCACATTGAATGCTAATACTAAATAAACAGAACGTTTGTTGGTCGAAAGTAGAGAGAGCAGAACTGAGGCTAAGTGTACAGACACAGAGAACACCGATCTATTGGTGAAACGGAAGCGTCGCAGCTTGCTGGGAACGTTAAGATGGACTTACTTCTTGCATTCTTTTGAACGACATAGTAAGTTAGATAACTGTTTGCTAGCCATGGTACGAGACTACATGCAAGATCATCACTAGATATAGGAGATGAATCTGGAAACTGTACACAAAAACATTACAGCTGGCCCATTTAGAGGTCTGGCCCATTCTTGGGCCAGACCTATAACATTTTTCTTATGATGATCTATTGCACTTACAAATGTCGGAACATATGCTCTGGGTATGTTATTTGTCCAAGTCAAACTCAATTAAGTAGGAAGAGTTAAGAGCTGGATGGAGAGCTATGGTCTCCTGATGATCGCAAAAAATGAAATCGTTATGCTGACAAAGATAAGGATACCAATCGTTTTGCCCACAACGGTTGGCTCCGAAGTACTTGATACAGCAAAGTCGGTTAAATATTTAGGAGTGATGCTGGATACCAAGTTTGATTATGGAGAGCACATCCGAAAAGCAAACAATATTAACTGCTATCTTGCTTGGGAGACTTATGCCAAACTTCCGTGGTCCGAGTAATCGTAAGCCCGTTGATTCATTCAACACTGCTATACGATGCTGAGATATAGGCTACTGCTTTAAGGGGGTAGTACCGGTTATAATTTTAAAAAAAATAGTTTTTCTGTTTTGTTTTTTGCATTTTTCAATTTATTATACCTTCAGAAATCACGTCTCAAAATTTTATTAAGATATTCCCAAAAATAAAAAAGTTACGGCAGCTTACGGCAGATCGCTGCTTTTAATTACTAGGGGGGGGGGGAGATGCAATAAGTCAGGCAGAAAAAACGGCAAAGGAAGCGCGTTTGGCCAAAAAAAACTGCCCAACTGCAAGAGCAACTGACTTATGTGGACTCAAGAATACTTATGTATGGTCCAGGGATTGCAGACTGAGTAATTGTAAAAAAAACATATTTTTTAAACAATATTCAAAAAATAAATGGAAAAAAAACTTTTTCCCGAACCGATTTAAGTCAAATTTGGTGCACTACTTTATTCAAGTATCTTGTGTGGTAATCTATCACAATATAGGCCAAAAATTAACCCAAAAAAATTTGGCAAGTGAAACTAAGTGGAAAAGAATACGATTATACGAAAAATATTTTCAAATAACCGCCATTTTTTTATCACTTTTTTTAAAATATTGTGGTAGATTACCACGTAAAAAACATTCTTTTTCAAAATTCACTTGGGCTTTTTGTTTCAGATGCTTCATTCCTGAGATTATCTGTCCGCAGTATGACGAGGCATTTTTCGAGCCGTCAACTTTGGCGCCCTCTATAAATAAGTAGAAGAATGAAAAAAATTGAGAAATATTTTTTTTTGTAATCTTCAAAATGTGTATTTTATTTTACCCATGCAAATTTTAAAATTTATACAAAATAAAGGAGGTGAAGAAAAATATTGAAAATTTGGCTGTTTTTTTAGCATTCTAACCAGTACTACCCCCTTAAGGTTTGAACCAAACGAACGAGTCGAATCGAACTAGGATAGTGAGCACGAGCATAAGATAGCGCTTACGCTAGACGAGGAAAGATGCTTCATAGGCTCCTGAAAGCCTGACAGAATGAAAGACGGGCGCCTGGTAGATTGGTTTCCATTATCTACAGTAAAATTAATTTATAATGCATTACATTATCTACGGTAAAATTAAATAATAGTAAGAATAATATAGTCGTAGTATTTAACCAAGTCATGAACTTTTACAACCGGATATTATACCAGTTTTGATATTATCTACTGGTTTTGATTTTTGGTAATCATCTCTGCCTGAATTCCGCCATAATTTACCACTGTTTTTGACGTCAAACTGAAATTTGATAACTTTCAGATCATTAAACATATTTCCCGTTAAAATTCATAGCCTCTCAATCACAGATACTAACAAACAACAAAAACAACTTCCAACTCATTATGCAGTGGCGAAGACTCGGCTTCTGCCACACAAATTAATCTTCGTACTTTAACGAAGCCAAAGCAGTCTCAATTTCTTCGTCATTCTATTCTGTCTGTCGATAAAATAATAAAGTTATATACAATCTTTATCAAAAAGTTATATACAATCTTTATCATCTTTATCAAACTCGACATTAGACATTTTCAAAGCAACTCACTTTTGCATGACCGCAAAGCCCGCCAGGAGACCGACCATCAGCAATTGCTTCAATGGCTAAGTAAACTTATTAAATGAAACTACGTGACTAATGAGCACTGCAAATGACATACTCGGAGACTTGTTTGCAATACCGTCCGGAGACTGGTCTTTTGTGGTTTTATGTAGCGATAGGACGTTGATTGGATGTGCATTTAGTTCATTGTACAAATAAAGCGTTTGTGGTGGAAAAACGACAAGTTCGCATCGATGCTTTTTTTTTTGCTGGATTGGACTTTCTGCCAAACTTTTTTCGCTAGACCTTTTTTATATGGTTTGAAACATATTTTTATAATGCACTGGAAATGAGAACCAGTTTATCCTCGAAATTCTATTTAGAATTTCCATTAAATTATCATTTACAACTTCGACAAAAACAAAACACTTCCTTCAACAGTCTTATATCTTTTCAAGTACTAAAAGCACCCAAATAACTTTATTTCCAACGATATCAGATCCTTTTTTCCTATAAATATAACAGTATTCATATCATATTTTTCATTAGTCTTTTCCGTGAGCTCTTTTGGTTTATTTCAAACCTCATTCAGTTATGATCCTTTTCACATTTTTTTCAATTCTATCTAAACTCATCATTATACATGTAACTCTAAACGAAAATTTCTCTATCCTTATTTCAACAACCAGTACCAGAAAATATCCAAACTCTTCAATAGCCTGAAACGCTACTTTTTTCGGTAAATAAAAACGAAAGAAAATCCATTATACCAAGACCTATCCTTTTCAAGGACTTTCGTCTCGCATAAGCTTTTTTTCCTATTTCAGTTTCATCTCTATTCAGTAAGCAATTCAACATCAAACTCTCTCTCTTTTCGTTAAAGTTCCGGGGCCAGGGTCATTCCCGAAAGCATAGTTTTCGTCTCTCCAACAAGTTACACAACTCACTCCTCTACTACGTATATAGTTGGATGATTGGAGAAGAAGTTCGAGGTTGGGAAGACGACCATAAAGTTTATAATAGAAAGTATTAAAGAGTTGCTAACTTTTGTGTCCTTCGTCGAATATACGAGTATTTTTGTATTTAGCCACGTGGCATAATGGATGTTGCTATTGATGGCGGATGTCGATGGTGTTGTTTTAAATGTCGTTAATGTGGTCTCTGTCAATGTCGAAGTTTTGATTCCGGTCGTAATCTACGTGTTTGCGAATGTTTAACAAGCTGCTCGAGCATTTCGTCTATCGTTGTACCATACGAATTGGCTCTGAAGAGCAGTTAATTGTGGGGTTTTATTTGTGGCCATAAATTTCGAGATGATGAAGTGGACGTGACTGTTTATGATCTTGGTTTTATGGTATAATAGTTGAGAAGTAAAGTAACCATGGGTTTGAAGTGAGTTTAAGAATGTTTAATTATTGAAGCACGTGTAGCGGCTGCTATTATATATTTTGGTGGCTCAGAGATTCAGTGAAATTCTAAAAAAAAAGTGCATGGGTCAAAAACCCACACTGGGTGCACTTTCACAACTACTAGTTTACATGAATTTATATTGAAGCTGAGTTTGAATCATACTTCAAGCTTCCAACACTCTTCTTACCAAGCCTCTTATCGAGATTTTTTGAACCTCAACAAGTAGTAAAATTGGTATTGGTAGTTTCTTGTGTCTGTTGATTACTTTTAATCATTATCGTGGCAAATGACAAAAAAATACGCATCAAAAGGTTAAAATATATGGAGGAGAAATTTTTTTGAGTTGAATGATGAAAAAAGTCATTCCATATTATCATATGTAATATTATAATTGGAAGTTAATTCTTAAGATCAATGAAGGATGCATAAGATTTGAAAGCTGAGAAACAAAATAATTTAAAAGCAGTTGGTATGAAATAGTTTTGCTATAATCTGTTTTTTTTTATATTTAATGCAGCTAAAGAACAAAATCGAAAGGCCTTGTACAAGATGATAGCTTGTTTTATTTTGTGATCAGTCAGCGCGATTAGTTAACTTACTTTCGAGCTTTTCGTTAAACAGTTGGTGATATATGGACATTTTTTTAATTTTGAGGAATCTTGTTAGCTCGTAAAATTAAAAAATCCCATTTCAATTTTGAAAATTATTTTTTAACTGGGTGAAACTTTAGAAACGGTTGGAGCATCTTCAGAGTAAACCATTTTAAAGTCCTGCCTAAAATTTAACTTTTCTCTTTCATTCGATAGCATAGACAGTAAATCTTTTAAGACGTCTCTCATAAATTTCTTACAGGCTTGGCGAATAAATAGATCTTACCACTTTGAGCGACACTTTGTTAATGAAAAACAGAAAATCATGCCTAAAATTAAGTTATTTTACATTGGAAAAAAAACTTTCAATACATGCATGTTTTGTGCGTGAATTAATATGTGTGCAAGTCAAAAAGCTTAGTATTGCAATTTCTAACACTGTTTTTCAATAGTTCGCGTCTGAAGTGTCATTTAACAAAAACCAATTCGTCTAGATTAGCATGGCATTCTTCTACTCTGGTTTTCATGTGGTCCTGATATTCCATATTTAAATGATGTCCTAGAAACAAGAATGCAAATCACGTCCTAATGTAATTCATCGTCTGCGATTGGGTCTACGTGGCGATCACTCTTAATCTACGTATGGGTCGCATCGTTTTCATTATCCAGTTGCACTGTATTGGTGACAAGAGAATCCGCTGTTACAGTTAGTGTTCGATGAATAGCCTTGAAGGTTCACTAAAATACAGCCAAGACCTATCTCAACTGTTTGGTTAGGAACGATCAGTCTTCGTAGCAGGAGATCTAAATTTCTTCCAGTACTGAAGTGACGGGAATACTAACAGAGCACGGACCATTCTGAAAAAGTTTATCATGAATAAACAGGTTAGCCCACATGCTTTCAGTAAGCCTACCCACCTCGGCAATGGCGAACGAAACTTTCCAGCAATCACTTGAAACAACGGAGACAACAATATAGCGACTGAAACCATATCGGTGAAAATAGTCCAGGTAATAGAGAATATACTACTTAAACTCCGAATGAGACCTAAAGCCCTTACGAGTTGGCAAGGCACATTAAAAAGCTAATTCAAAAAAGAAACCGATTTCGGCGAAGGGCTAGGCGCAAAGATGACCCGAGTTTAAATAGAGAAGCTAACCAAACAACAAATCATATTAACCACCAGATTTCTCTGTTTAGGAACTAGTAGTAGAAAAACTTTCTGCAGAGTATGGTCGAGTGACAAAATTTTTTGGAAATTGACCAAATACCTCAGACAGAAGTACAAACTTGCTATACCAGCAATCAACGGACCCAACGACCTCAATGATCACAACATAGGAAAAGCCGAAGCTTTTGGGGAAAATCCAAAAAAAAAATAAAACCAATCAATCACAGAAGATTAAATTATTAATAATATGCTAAAGATGAGAAGAGTTCTCTCACGGATATAGGAGAGATGAAACAACTGATAGCTCGACTTAATATATCACCAGTACTTGACACGATACTGAATACCGACCTTAGACAATTACCAGACAATTATATCCAAGAAATAAAAGACTTTGTCGATGCAATCTTCTGTACAAAAATTATATAAAATCCCTGGAAAAAGTGACCATTTTTCTGGTTCCAAATCCATACAAAGTTCTCGCATTTTCTCAAAACCTTGGACCAATCAGCTCTTTATCTTCGAACGAAAAGCTGGCTGGCGGCTTAATACTTTCACGACTCGAGCAAATGGTCGCCAACAGATCCATAATCATAGAAGAAAAATTCGAAGAAAAACACCACCGAGCTGCTTTAGCATCAAAAAATTTCCAATTGGTATTCCTGCATGTCAATCTGTAACATCAAAAAATTTCCCATTGGGATTCTCTCGCAAATGCAAGAGAGAGGCCTGTACAGGAATTTTGGGTAGTAGCTGATAATACTGCCATAGTGTGTTCGACGTCACGTCCATTTTGTGAGACTCAGCCACATTTTTGTGTTTTCTTCGGAGTGTTGTAATAAAACCCTGGGAAGATGGGGATAGTGTTTATGTTGATAGTGTTTGTGGTGAGTGCGTGATATCTTGGTTGGGGGAAAGTATCGAAGATACGTTGCCGAGACTTAAGGTAAGTACGCAGCCGTGCCTGAATTTCGGTTCCCCTTTAAAATGCATGGGAAAAGAGTTACGGAATTTCGGCACCTGAAATTTTTCCGTGTCGCTTGGAAAAATCGGTACGCAGCCCGTCCTGAAACGTTGCCTGAAAAGTGTCCGAATTTCAGTGTTGCTCTTTGCTCGTAGGTGGCTCTGCAGCACAAGTCGAGAGTTTTTTCAGGCACGAGGTGCCGGAATTAAATGGTCTGCTATTTATTTGGTCACGAAAAGCAATCATTTTGGCCATTTTGAACGCGCGTCAAATTTGAATTGAATTTGAAATTTGTTGTACGTCGGAACTTTCTGTCGACAAATTAACTAATTTTATGCGTAGGATAATTCGTGCAGAACTTGAAGCAATGATTTTCCAGCACATTTAGTTTTTTTGGCAGATAAGTTTACTAGGAAGCACTTTAATTAGCTGGTTGGTTAATTGAATTAGTGCGACGTTATAAAAGGTATGTTCGCGTACTTCAGTAAACTGCAGCAGTAACATAATTTGGCAGCTGGCTTCTTTTTGCTGCAAAATTTGGCTTGAAGCAATTATGCAAATCTATTTGAATATATTATAATAGATTCAGGTACGCGAGCAGACCTAAAGTTTTCAACACCGCATGTGTACGCGATATGAAATGCATGGATGAAAATTATGTATTCGTGTGAAGGAAATATATATCAAATAAACAATTATTAAATAGATTACATAATTGTTTTACTTCGAAAAACTACGCCTATTTTCTTTCAGTCTAATTGAATTTAACGTGAAAGTAGTTTTTAAAATTTGCTACTATAACTTGGTTTCTTTCATAAACTTGGGTTTGGTTCACAATATAGCAGTATTATGAGGCAGCAAACTTGAATGAATTTGAAATTGAAGAGCTGAAAAAAGCATTGATGGAATAGTAACATATAGTATTTCGCATACAGTTGGTAGATTGTAAAGGTTATTTTCAAAGACAGCTAATTTCTAAATCGCATGCCGCCAAAGTTGAGCGCAATCAACTGTCACTTTGTAATATTCTACACTTCTCTACACGAAAATTTTTTCGTGTAGAAATAAATAGCAAAACCGAGTGACCGAAATTCAGGCACGGCTGCGTACTTACCTTTATGCTGCTTGTACAACAGGCTTGGTGTGCTTCATGAGGAATCAAGTGCACGTTATGGAATCTCAGCTCGCGAAGAAAGGAAGGACTTCTGCCACTTATGTTTCTTTTAGTTTTGCTTGTTTTTTTTTGGCTGAAATCAGTGGGCGGAGTGACCCCACCAACATCTAGGGTCAAGGCTGCCTGCTTCTCCTCAGGCCTGCTTGTTTTTTTTCTTGTTATTTTTCAGCCTCCTTTTCAGATGCCAGCGTACGTACTTCGACACGTTTCGGCTGGGTCTAGGTTGCCAGCCCATGCCTAGCTACTTCTGGTCCTTTACGGACAAAAGCCCCTTCCTTTTCCCATGTGTTATATTGCAGCTAGTATATTTTAATGGCATACGAAATATACCTAGCGTCCTACTTTTTCTGGGAGCAAATCAACCCCATATTTAAAACCTACCCCAGCCGCGTATAGCTAGCGAAACGGCCAACCAGCATCCATCAGGGTTGGATTAAAGAGTGCTCCGCTAATGTGGACGAGGGGTCTTCAAGGCCATTTCTATGGTACCCAGCTCCCGGGCACTTCTTTTTTTCCTCCTGATCTGCCTCTTGATGATTGGCCATCACAAACACGCTGCGTGTCAGCCTTGACCGGACTTCGGTCTGGTTGAGTGCTGGCACTGCTGCTTTCCAACCGTTCAAATCGCTACACTGCAGTTGGCTAGAGTAGCTGAGGGCATTATAACCGAAGTCAATAACAAAAAAAAAAGCCAACAGGTCTTGTTACCTTTGACGTTGCCAATGTATACGATGAGGTCCTTATCTTTAAAATGCATGATTTTTATATCCCGAAACCTTCAATGCAACTCCTCTCTAGTACATGAAATCAAGGCTCTCCTCTCTGTCCACAGTTGTATACATTATACACTACAGGCGTCATGATGGTGCCCACAACAAAAATCAACCTTTTGCAGACGATACTTGCTATACATCTCGACAGGAATTTATAACTAGAAATCTCGGTGCCACACTAATCCGGAAATATTTCAGAAATATTTTCGAAATATTTATATTTGCGGGAAGGATCAATCCATCCCAGCCCACAACAAGTTCAGGAATGAGGGCGGAATCAGAGCTGCCGCTTCAGAAGCCGCATATTTAGTCGAAATTAGCTAGCAAAACGAGCCGTGTAAATTCGCCTCAGTGAATTCGCGATGGAGATCTAACAGCATGGAAAGAATTTCAACTGAATATAAATGATAGCAATGTGATATCCATCAAGCTGCAAAGCTTGTGGAGCGAGAAGTAAACTCATTTTGTTGAATCTAAACGATGCTACTTGATATCTTATTCGATAGTAACGTCATTCCGAAGGTATAGATGAATTAAAGTAGCAGGCTGAAGTTTTTTAGGAAATAAGTAAACCGCAGAAAGACGGATTTTGTTGTCCCCAAATTTCACGTATAAAGATTATTTGTTTTGATTTACATGATTTATTTTTTGCAATTAAAACATTACCATCATATTTTATGTTTCTGTAATCTGTTAAAACTCTTAATAATGCCTGATGCAGCAACATTTTGGGGTATTTAAAAACCATTGTTCTCATAACAATGCTATCTAACCTAATGAATTTCAAAATATTTCACACTCCCACATTCTCAATGTTAACTATTAAAATCCTTCCCAACGACCCTCTTCTTTAAATCCACCACATCGATACCAACATCATATTTTATGCTACCGGTTGCCTAAAATACAATCGATCCCAAGCTCTCATGCATATTTCGTAATAGTCATCTAGTCCACACATTATCCCGAAAATAAACTCACCAAGTATACAAACCTCTGCAAGCACATCTGTTCCGCCGTTCGGCAAACTCCATTTATCCATGCTCAGAATTTAACTTTACCCCACACAACCTTCAAACTCATGTGTAGTTTGTATAAAACCACTATTTTGACTTTCCTCCTCCTTTCGTTCATCTGGTTCGGTCGCGTTGCAACGATCAAATAATTCTAAGAACTCACCTGGTCTATCACTCCAGTCTGAGAAATACCTGCTATCTACATCCGCCCACGTGTATCGAGGAAACACTGTCTGAACTACCAAAACTACAAGCACAACTCATCCACCTAGCCGTCTGTCTCATTACTCCCATAAGTTGTACCCTAATAAATAATTCAGCATCTTTCCACTTAGCCAAATATGATGGAATAAGATATAGCATGGAAATTTCGTCGGCGATGAAGGTAATTTATCACACAACCAACAATCTTGCTTTTCGCTTCAGCTGGGTGGGCAGTAATGACGAAAGGACAATGCTCGATGGCTCGCTCCTACCGCAATGAAAATGGCAATGGCGTTGAAGCAAACGAAAAGATGTTGAAAATGAGTTTGAGAGCGCTTAGGAATTATGCTGGTTTTTGTGTTTTCAAAGATGATGACAGAATGCGTATTCGAGAAGGAGCGTAGATGAAAATCTTGATGAGTTGATCAGTAATGCTGCTGGTTTTGATAGATTAAATAAGCGTTTTGAATCGATTCTGCAGACAGATATCAAACAGTAAAGGGGTTTTCTTTGAAAGAAGTGATAAAAATTAAGGAACTCTTTTAGTTCTATTCAGAAATCAGCTGGTTGGCTTTTATGTTTGTATGAAGATGAAGATAAATAAAGATAATCTTAATGTGACAGGCTTGATCATGTATCCAAAGTCTTCTTCCATTACTTCTTGATTTCTAATAGACGGACATAAATTGTTAACAGCCACATCATTGCAACCTTTTCTATTACATTCACCATAAATCTAACTAAACAACATTTTAGTTACAGCGAAGAAATTCCATAAATTAAGTTTCGTATTGTCGCATTAATCACTATTGAGACGACCCCTAATTTTCAAGACGATACTTTATATCCCTATATTTAAATCGATTTTCAATACCCGAATCAACTAATTTTAGTTTTCGAATATTTCTTTTTTCATACATTCGCCGTAGTATTCCTGCTTCGTGAAAAGAGCAAAGGTTTGATTCGATTGGATAGTATATATACTGAATAAATAATTGAACTGTCACAAGAGATTTCAGTCCAATTGTGATTGAGGCGGAAATTGTATGGAAAGAAATTGAAATTATTGCAATTGCTTGATAATAAGTACCATGTAGAAAATTTAAGTCTAGGAACCTTTTTAAAGAGATCTGTTGTATAAATTTCAAAAGCTAAGAAGGTTAAAAAATTATTAAAAGTTTACTGAATTCTTTAAAAGTTTCATGAAGACTAATTCTCACAGTTTGGAAAAACCAAATAACCCTTTCAACGCACTGCACCCGCTCATCCTGCAAATCATATATCATCCCAATAAAATATTCATTATATCGCCGTAGCCCCCAAAAACAAACTACGTTCGTCGTCCAAATCGCATCGAAATTTTCAAAACAATTACCGAAATGTCAAGGATAAACGTAAATCCGTAGATTCTATACAAATAATAACTTTCTGATGAGCCTGAACTGGAAAATTGAATGTCTTTAAAATGCATACTTTGAAAAAAAAAACCCATCAAGCTTATAATGCATCACATGCAAACAGGCAGTTTAAAACAATCGACCTTTTCTTACGATACGAAACCAACGAAAGGAAATTAAATAGAAAATGTCATTGCAAAGGGTAGGCATTGTATGATAGATTATCAGGCAATGGATATAGGTCATGGTTAGAGTCAAATTTACGAATCAATATTTTGTTTCTTAATTTTAGAGATGATTGAATTGTTATTACTGGTTTGGAGTATTTGAAGTATGTTGTGATTATAGATTTTCGTTCCATTTATTTTGCATAACAATCAGGATCAATCATTGAAAAAAATAAAGTTATCAATGCATGTGTTGTTGTACAAAATAAACGATTCTGAGACTATAGCTTTCACCGTATAGTTTTTAGCCTTCGTTTATTTTTTAGAAAAATTCAAGGGTCTCCGGTTTATCACAAAGCCTCGCTGCTCATTGTTTCAATTAAAAAGTTTGCGCCCAGTGTGGGTTTACACAGGGCAATTTTTTTAGATTGATGTTTTTTGCACTTTTGATGTGCTAAAAAAAATGAAAATAATAAAACCTACAACTCTAAATTAAATAGAATGGGAGAAATTTATTGTGAATTTTTTCGGCATTGTTTTGATTTAATGCGTAGTACTTTTTTTTCAATTTTCTGATTTCACCCGGAATTCATTATCTATTTCATTATGTAACGGAATTCATTATGTAACATTTACGAGTATAAGTATCAAATTAAAGGTGAAACTTTAGCTAATCTAAATCTTAAAACAAAAAATATGCCATTCTATGGGATTTTGGCGAGAAATTTAGTGAGATTTGAAAAATTTCCAAAAAATATTTTTTTTAGCTTGGAAACCGTGTAGGTTTTGATGGGAGAGGGGTATGGAATTTGTTAACAAATAAATGGAAAGGCAAAATGATTTTTTATCAAACGACACCTTAGTGTCCTCCTTAAAATGTATATTACAGACGCTACGGTATAAAAAAGACAAGCAGGTCTTAAAAATTTACAAAATCGTTTCACCCTTCCTTCCAAACGAAGCTGGCATAGTGCCATATAACTTTTTTCTTGCAACGTCATAATCTACACCATGACATATAGCAGTGCACTTATTTACCAAATAAACACCCTGTATGTATAAATATAGATTTACATATGATGTGTCGCCGTGTATAGAATTCCTAGATAACTTTGGTATTCGATCCGACTTGCAATTTTTATACAGTCTTTTTTTTTATGTACCAATATGTGTTTTTTTCTTCTTCTTTCATGGTATTTCCTAACCATAAAACTAGCTTCAGAATTTTGTAAGATCTGCACATTCAATGGGACATAGAAATTTTCCTTCTTCTCGTAGACTCTAGTTTCTTTTTCATGGATTATAAGGTTTTTGATGTAGCGATTATTGCTCAAAGAAAATGAATTGTCATCAGTCAAACCTTTGGCCTTCTTCTTGGGTAAAAGCCCGAGAAATCCTTTTTCAATTGCAGGGTTCGCGATGTACAATTAATTCTTTTATTAATAAAATCTCAGTTTTTCATCAAAAGGAGGAGCTTCGGCCATTTATTTTTCTTTGGGTTTTGTTTGTTTACCGGCCAAAATCAGTAGGCGGAGTGACCCTGCAACATCTGGGGTCATAGCCCGAATAACAGTAGGGGCTTAAGGCTATTTTCAGCTGTCCTTTTATTCAGATACTAGCAACGTTCTGGGAGTGAATCCGCTCCATGTTTAAAGACTCACCCCAGCCGCGTACAGCTAGTAAAGCAGCATACTTGCATCCGTCCGGGTAGGATTAAAGGGTGCTCCGCTAATGCAGACGAGGGGCCTTCACGGCCATATCTAGGGTACCCTGCTCCTTGGGCACACTTTTTTTTATTTGCCACTTGATGGCTAGCCATCATATCTTGCTCGTCAGGCTTTTAGGCAATAGATAGAGGTTAAGGTTAGAGTTGAACAGTTGGCATTCCCTCGTCCTGAAGTGAATTTTTCTTCCAACGTTAACTACCAGAACCGCAGAATTAGTCATGCCACCACTCTCAGCAGTGTTCAAAAAGAAAAACAATGCTGACGTTAACACCTGCGATTTATTTTCTGTTTCAGAAATGATGTGTTTACATAATCAAACCCTCAATAAACTTATTGAGTATACTAGTAGTCAACGGGGGCTTAGAGTCATTAGTGAAATGGCAATAAAATATTTATACGATAGAAACATTTAATTAGGTTCAGAGTGGCAACGGTTCAAATTCTAATCTTTTATAAAAGTCGTGATACGCAGAAAGGTAGTGTCGTGGCCATTGCGATTTGGCATATTCTTCGGTGTAAAATTTAGTTCCATTTCACGCTTTTATCTTTGACGCTAGTTCTTTACGAGTTGGCTGAAATTTTATAGCTTTTCTGTTTTGGGTATTTCATTTGCTACCTATTAACTATGTTTCCAATTTTTTCTTTGTTTTTGTAAGTCACTCGACTAATCCGCGAATCAGCAAGACAGCCATAGTTCCTCAATCGTTCAAAAAATCTTTTTTATCTGTCCGTGTCGACCACGTGCTTACAATTCTCCCACCACAAAAAATGCTACGTTCGACGGGACAGCACTTTTTTGTGGAAGTTCATGTTCAAATAATTTTCGGTGGAAATTATTTGAATGAATTGAGAACATTGAAAAATTTCGCGAAAGAAAAACTTACTGCCACTTCTTTCACATGCTACAAACTGGACTGTCTCTTACCAGACGTCAATTCGTGTGAGGGACATCTAAATAAGTAGATAACACGATGAGTTTAAGATAAACAAATAGGTGCGGACGAGTTCAGAGCGAACGAATGGAGAAGCTTGCTAGCTGAAATATTTTACCAAGAGTGCCATGAGGCTAGTTTTTAATACTTCCAGAAACACTTAATTCCAGCAAAAAATTAGTTTCGATTAGTGGATATGCACTGAATGCGTAAAAGCATATAATTTATCGGTGACTAAAACATTTATCGGTGACTAAATTACTTTGATGTAAGATAATACCCTATTGAGGAGCTGTCCAAGACGAGGCAACGCGATGGATGAAGTATGTGCGACGCAAAAAAATGGATCCTAGAAGAAAATATAATTTAAAAGTAAAACCTTATAGTTTCACTTTTTAGTCATTAAATGCATTTAAGCTTATATCAAAATTTTCAGCAATCAGTATTGTATTTCAAACAAAATAAATTTAACATAACATAAAATCATCAACATGAAAAACTTAATAATTATGAAAATTATGGGCTAATTTTTTGCATCAGTTTATTACGTTTGCCACAAATTCTTCTTTTTCTTTTAAACAAATTCACAGTGCTGTAGAAAAAAAATTTGAAGATGAATATGGCCTTATTACGTACCTTTTATGAAATTTTATGAAATTACTGTAAGCCAAAATCCATTAAAGAAACTTTAGCTGTATCCAAATACAATCTGCAGAGAAAGTTGCAGTAAGTTATTGCACTACATATGCCACTTTCGTCTTTAAAATGGGTTTGTGGAGTGTTTCAGTGTTTGTTTTTACTATTGCTTTCCTCATTGTCATATTTTGTGTATTAATTACATGCGTAATGGCATCAAATATGTGGATTCCGTTTAAGTAACAATGACCAATGCCAGATCTACAGATAATTTATTTTTGAGAATAATCTTCAACACAAAAGTCCTGGTTTAATATAAATTTCCATTTATTTAAAATATCCATGTGAGTAAATAAAACACAAGACTATTATCACAAGCTTTTTTTTAATTCAGATAATGAAATTCTTTAACAAAAAGACTTACCACCACCCTAATCAAGCATTCAGGTTCTGTATACCAGTTAATTTCAATTCTCCGCCTTTGCAAACCTTTCAAGTATTCTTAAGCACGGCTGCCAGGAAGTGATCGCCAAATTCACTTGCAAACAAATGTATTATTCTACCTTAAGTTACCACATTAAAGCCCATTTCATAAACTTCTCAGTTGCATCTATTAACAAATCACAAAGCACTTTAACTTAACCATCTCCTTTCTGCTGCACAAAAAATATACATTTAATCAGTTTGCTATGATAATCCTATCAGTAGCATACTACTTTGAACTTCACAACACACAACATCACACCACTACTATCATCACTTTTGTTATTGTTATTTTCATTATATCGTCTCCTCGCCAAAGGCTACATTCCAACTTTAATTCTTCGATATTTGTCTTTCTCGATAGCCTGCTATCATCCTACGTTGTTTATTGACAACACGATTTCCTCACGGGCAAAAGTTCCGGAATTAGATTCGATGCGTGCACTAATTAGAGACGTAAACACTCCACATAAATAAACCGATCCGAAATTGTCGAGGCCAAGTGAGATGTGTCGAACTTGTTGGGAAGTCTGCCAGGCTACGAATGAAGAGCCTCAAGTCTTATAGCACCTGGCATAAGTTTGTTTACTAAATTTTTGCTAGCACGTGCCAACATAGTTTCAATGAGCAGTATATATACCGAACATTTTTAGCGAGGTCCCAACATTCTTTTGCAGAGTTATTTAACCAGAACAGTCAATCTGTTAAGCTGCTTAGCTCCACTAAACTAACTGGGTAAATAAATGCGGTGTGCACTTTCTGGTTTGATAGATTCCCGCAAACTGCAAGGCAATGTCCCAGAAGTAACTTGATGAGATGAAACAACCAAAAAGCTTCGAGTCCTTGCCACTCTCGGAGCTAGCCAGTTTAGCTTTTCTAAAACTGAAAGAGAGAACTGATTTTCTCTTAAGTTTCAGCAGTAACCGAAAAGCACAACATTCCAATACATGCAACCTTTTTTTTCACACGACAAAGCAACGGATCCTTTGGCAATTTCTACCTCCCCGCATTTGCAATGAAATTCCCAGGATATAATATTCTTCCGTGTTCCAAGCTATTGAACAGTTTTGACGGTTTGGTTCTCACTCGTCTCATCGATTATGTCGTCTTCTTTCCTATTTTTCCCATTCAATGCTATCCTGATGTGTCCATAAAAGTTCGTTAGATTGCCATTAACAATTTTTACGAATGGTCAGGAAGAAAAGACAAGTCGAATTCGGACAGAAAGTGATTGAAAAAAATTTGCGATTACTGAAGAAAGGACATTTTTGAAATGTATAGGTTGAAAGGAATGGAAAGGTTCATCAGTAAGTTAATATTGCTGCGTCAAGGAAATCATTGACTGTGAATGGAAAAAAGGAATGTTCTTTCTTTCATTCATTCTCATTTTATTTCAACTTGCTCGTGTAAGATATTATCGTCAGCTCACTTCACTTTCAGATCAAAATACACGTGGATGAGAAAAATTGCTCATAATAATTTTCCTTTTAATTGGTTAAAAAAATCGTTTTTCTTTATTACTTTGTACGTTAACTTGGCAAATTTAAAACTATTAATTGATATTATGTAGCTCAGCTAGTGTTTTGATATTAAAGCTTTCATTAATAATTTTAGATCGCTGATTGATGTTTTTCTTTAACAAATAGCTGCGTCAGAATTGGCATTTATTGAAATTACATGCGTGGCAATAAACCCACATTGGGCGCGTTTTTTCTTTAATATTTTTCATCATAAAATTATTTTAATAAATGCATTCGAAATCCAGCTGAAAATGTAGCTCAGCTGAGAAAGCTTATTACAGTTTCAAACTACTTTTGATTCAAACCAATTTTTAAAAAAGCAATTTAAATATGTTAACAAAGTTTCGTTCAATCACTTATCACTTGAAATTTTCAGTCAATTTTTTATTTCTCAGACTTACATTTAACTGATATTAGAACTCTTCAATTTGCTGTGTGTCCATTTATGTGCCTAATTTATTCAAAAATATTTCATTTCAGTCCACTGACTACAAATTTAGACACAAGAACAATACAAGAACATTTTCCCGTCAAGTCAAATTTAGTGAAAGAATGTGAACGTTTGACCATTCTAAGAAGAGAAAAATCGATCCACAAGACTAAAATGCGTCTGACCCTCGAAGATATACTGCTGCCTGAAACAAACAAGCAAAAACACAAAATCAAGCTATATTCAGGATCAAAATCATTCGCCTATCAAAAATAAAGTAACATTTCATGTATAAAATATCGTCTAATATGTCCCTTGTGTGTCTAGTCAATCTCCGTGATTGTCCTCCGGCCGACAGATTGGACCATCATCGCCATCAGTATTCCCGGCAAAGCATTATGATTTTAAATTTGTGATGGTTTTTGCTTTGATTTCACAGTCAGGTGACATTCTGAAGAATAAATCAAGTGGAGAATTTAGTTCTTCTCTTATTCGCTTTCTGTCGGTCCGGAAAGGTTTTCATTTTCTTCGGTGGGTTTTATATCTATGTCGTTTTGATTTGCCATTGTTTTTTTAACGGAGACATGAATAAATAAATAAATATCGTGTGGGAGGCAAATGATTGTGAATGAATGAATGAAAGTGATTCTGCTCTTAAAATTGTTGGCTCTATTGTCTGAGGGTGGTGAGAGGAGCGTGGGCAAATTCCAAAATTTTTTGTTTGCTTGCCATTTAGTTTGATTTCATAATTTTTTTTGGTAATAATAAATACGAAATGAGACTTTATGGTAAGATGGATGCAATTGAGCTAATTCATTGTTTAAAAAAATTCCATGGTTCGCTTGACGAAATTAAGATTCCAATTAAAAATAATAGTCTGTATAAGAAAATAAATTTAGATACAAAAATAAATTCATCATCATCAAAGTGGCACAACAGCCCGACATCGGGCCTTGGCCTCCTGGATGGAGGGCCTTTTTGGCCCCCGGTTTGTTCAGAGAGCGTACATTTGCGTGGCCATCGTTGTTGATCCGTCCAATCCGAGGCTTTTGTTCCAGGTTTCTTGACAGAGGAAGTTTTTACAAGGATGAGTTGTCGCCACACCGCTCAACCATTTCCATGGGGGGCCTCGGTGATAGTTGCTTCAGGAGACTTGCCTCGTGCCAAAGCTCATACAACTATGTTGCAGGTCTGACAACGTGGCTAATCTTCCCTAATGATCTGAGACGCTTAGGTGTAATTCAGCCATCAGGCTGCAACTATGCAAGTTTTACTGAGGATAGAGTTACCGCTTGCCTCAAACCCTCCTCCTTTCTCCGGGCTTGGGACCGGCATATCGCAAGTTAGACTTGCGACGATATTTTATTACATGCATATAGAAGATATATTGCTGTTTTTTGGAAACTTCAGTTCCGAAATTTCATTATCTTCGAAGAATTTGGTTAAACCATTTCAAAACTGACACCGAATTTTTCGTAACCCAATCAAAACAACAAGCTAACGATCTTAATACAATTCTGAAGCTAATAAAAGTTGTACGTAATCTGCGAATCTGACGAAAAGTCGCCCACATTAACTCGAACTCTCGTCCTACAACGCAAAGTAACGAATAAATCAGCGAAGAAATCTCGGAAAAGATAATTGGATGATTTATTAATTCAGTTTGCCAAGGTAGTCGAAAAGACAAACTCCAAAATAGAAATGTTTAGGTGCGAGAGACAGGTGCGCTGAAATTCTCGGAAGCTTTCTTAATCGTTGAGGCAATGTTGAGTAGATTGTTATTCTGACATTTAATAGTCCATTTTCAGCTCCAATATTGGTTTATTATATTTTTTCCATGATATTGTTGTCTGTCACTTGAAATTTTTGACCTAAAAGCACTTAACTTGATTTCTGTCTTGAAAACAGCCGATCGTTCAGTAACTTTTCGTCATGACTTCAAAATAGAGAGTTTCAAAAATCAGAGTCATTTATATGTGAACGACGTTCTATTCTCATTACTTTTGCAAGAAATAGATAAATGTGATAAATGTACGTAAAATATACACGAGCTTTTGAAATTTAGAGGGGAAAAAAGAAAATCACGATAACGCGATGAGACTTTAACTGCATTTGATTGACAAAAACAAATCTTTTCTAATTTCCGAAATATTTACTACACTGAAATTAAATGTAGTATCTTCAATACAAACTAAATTGAAAAATGAAAATGTAAAATAATTGAAACTAAATAAAATATTCAATAAAATATTGAAAAGTGTTTTCAATCATATCTCCAATCTCCACATCAAAAGCAAAAAATATGTTTATTCTATTGGTGAAAAATTGGTGAAATGAATGGTTTGACGAAGAGTGCAGAAACTCAAATGACGCGAAGAACGAGGCCTACAGACAATGGGTCCACCGTGCAACCAGAGCCAAGAAGGAAAAACATGACGAGCTACGGCGAATATCTAATAGAATAATTAGGCGTAAGAAACGGAAATACTTTGACGAGCAGTTGCTGAACATTAATGTAAACCTAGTTAGTAAGAACACCAGACAAGCGTACAGACTAGTAAACATGACCAAAAATGGCTACCAACCCAGGACTAGCCTCTGTAAAGGCAAAGATGGAAGCATTATCAGCGACACCGAAATTATTAGCAAACGGTGGGCGTCCTACTTCGAAGAGCTTCTGAATCCGCCATCAAACATCCTCTCAGCATAAACTGAGCTCCATGACGATACCGTTGGACAGCCCCCATCCACACAATCCCCGACAGTAGAAGAAGTTGATCTCGCCTTGCGTTCACTGAAAAGGAACAAAGCGCCGGGTGCTGACGAGATACCAGCTGAGCTACTCAAGTCTGGTGGGGCGAGTTTATTAAGTGCGCTACATCAACTACTGCTGCGAATCTGGGAGACTGAGGTGATCCCAGACGATTGGCGCAGAAGTATCATCTGTCCCATACATAAAAAGGGAGATAAACTGCGGTGTGAGAATTACAGAGGCATCTCCTTAGTCTGTACGGCCTACAAAATCCTGTCAAAAATCCTGGAATATAGGATTAAACCGTTCGCGGAAGAAATCATTGGCGAATATCAAGGCGGTTTCAGATCTGGTCGCTCAACAATCGACCAGCTCTTCACGGTCAAGCTAATTTTGCAAAAGTGCTGGGAATACGACGTCGACGTATACCAAATCTTTGTCGACTTTAAACAAGCATATGACAGCATCAACCGAGGCGCTCTATATAGCATCATGCTGCAATTTGGTATACCGGCCAAATTAGTGAGACTCACAAAGATGACGATGACCAACTCCGTCTCACAAGTCCGGATCCAGAACAGATTGACGGATCCTTTTGAAACTCTGGGTGGCCTGAAGCAGGGCGATGGAATAGCGCCCACGCTCTTCAACCTGGCACTTAAGTTCGCTATTCGAGCAATGAACCTGCTTTTTAAGTCGACACAATTGGCAGCGTACGCGGATGACATTAACATCATGGCTCGAAAACCGACCGACGCAGAAGAACTTCTGCTTAGACTTGACACCGCAGCAAAGGAAGTTGGACTACGAATCAACGAGGACAAAACGAAATTGACTGAATGCACATGCTGACTGTATGATTACAAAACTTTTTGATATTTTCTCGACTGCGCATGGTTGCATGAGAGGTGTATGTTAAATATTGTGCATTCAAGCTCAAATTTTAGAAGGATTTGTCCAGTGTACATCTTACCCACTTCAAGTTCTTTTAAAACTGCACAGTTTTGCATGAATCGTGTAGGGCAGGCGCAATACTGCACAATCAATGTACTGTGCATGCATGCATGCGTCGTGTATGGGCCCTATTACGATGAGCTTGAAGTCTCAAAAATTGTCAAACTACAACGGTTACAGTGGGCTGGGCACGTGCAACGCATGAATGACGATCGCATGCCAAAACGTGTCATGAACGCAAGACGAGTGGACGGAACGAGGCCAAGAGGAAGACCAAGAGCTCGGTGGGAGAGCTCAGTGTATGCGGACGCCGAACAACTATTGGGTTTCCAAGATTGGAGGACGCGGTCACGTGACCGAGACAATTGGAGGAGTTCGATCCAGGCGGCCAAGGCCCGACATCGGGCTGTTGTGCCACGTTGATGATGATGATTGGTGAAAAAGAAAATCTTATTGCAAGCAATTTTGAAATTTCTCACGGGGCCACAGCACGGAAAATCTTTTCTTAGAAAAACTTGATGGTACTGCCCGAAAGCCCGAAATATCTTGCTGTTTTTGCAAGCCAAGAGAAATCAATGCTTTTCTAGGCAAATCACAGATCGGGAAAGCTCGAGATTCTGATTGGAAGAAAAACATTACAAAAAAAACCCTAGCGCTTCAGAACCGCTAAAAACACTAATGTTCGAAGAGCAATAGAGGATTCGTGCAGATTTTGAGTGTGTATTCTGCCACAACTTACTTTTCTTACTTGAAACTAATACACCCTAAGTAATAATAAAACCTAAGTTTATTCTAATTTCGTTGACTTCATCGAAAGTTCCTGCGGTAGAAAGGTGTTTGGAGTTGCCATCCGAAAAATGTCCAGAGCTTAGAAAATTCAAACAATGTTAACTTATTTTCATTGCAAATGTTTGCGATGAAAATACTTAATGCAAGCATTTATTGGAACGAAAATAACAAAAAGGCCTAGTGCTAGCAGCCCTTTGCTAGCACCGAAGCCAAAAATATATCACATCTGCCTTACGTTGAAGTCAACCTGTTCTGCGAATTTTGCATTGATCCGATGACTGCATTGAAAGTTATAGGGATGCAAAAAGTTAAAGGTTACCATTCGTAAAAGTTTTCAAACTTTTTAGATTTTAGTATTTGGTGTTTATTTTCACTATAAGATCACTACGATTTGAAAATTCTATGCTAAAATCGCTTAATAATGGTAAGCCAAAAAATACAAATACAACCATAGCTGACAACCCTGTCATTGTGTTAAACTTAAATTTCTACTGAATATTGCCTACAATAAGTTTAATTTGCCATTTGAATTTCATTATGATTCAACTACTGTACTAGAAGCAATAGGGCAAAAGGCTTTATTTTCCTCAAGAATTTTCCAAATTTAAGACACTAAAATGACCATAGCTGGCAGCTCCAACCGAATTTTTCAACCAAATTTCTACCAAACGTGGCTCCTACTGTGTAAATTTGGTTAAAATCGAATAAATGAATCAGCATTTTTAGGGCCAAAAGCAGTTATTTTTCTTAGGGATTTTTCAAGATGGCACCACTGGCGCAAAATTGCCCGCATTCCGAAATCGCTTTTATCAGACCTGATCCTACTACTATACTAAGGTATATTTCAATTAATTCTGGTTATCGGATCATGAGTTTCCGTGAACAGAAGTTTTTGATGTTAAAAATAAAGTTAAATTGGGAAAGGGTTACCAGGTGTGCCCGTTGTGAAATTTCAAGTTTTTTACTTTAACTATAGACACAAAACAAGGCTTTTTTACAAATGGCTTTTTTTCCAAAAAGCGATAATTTTTCAGGAGATTCGATGATTTAAAGGTTTTCACTTTCAGCGCCTGCCCTAGCTACAAGGTTGCCAACATGCGCATTAAAAGCTAAATATTACCAATATGTTCTGAAAGTTTCATAATAATTGAATAGCTCTATCAAAAGTTATCGTAATTTAAAAATTTTCAAAGTTTCCCGCTCTCTTTTTAGGCCTCTAGCGCACACATGGGGTTAAAAAATTCCAAAACATTATCCGATTCACATGTAAAACACGTTCAAATATTATTTTATTAACGTAATTTTCACAAAAATTATTTGTGGACGGAAAAATAGGTATATTAAAAATATCACTTAAATTCCTCGAACATTAGTAAAAAGCAGTGGTTCAATTTTGTTGCCCATTTAATGCTTGTTTCAAGATGTTAGGAAACAAACAGCAGTCATTCTTTTATTCATAACTGGTAGGAACCCCATTTTGTCTGAAAGCTAACTACAGATAAGCTTACTATGTTTGGTTGCAAAAAATACAAGAAAGTTTCCCTCAAGCATATCAGTTATTTTCTGGAGTATGAAAATATTTTACACTAGTACCAATTTGGATTTCGAGAGGTTTAATCAACAAACGATCAATTATTTTATTCGAAGTTGAGAGCAGGAGGGCTTTTACAGTCCAATCCTCTGTAAGTCAATCGCCTTATAGGGCCCATACACGACGCATGCATACATGCGCAATCGCGTGATTGTCATAGGCGTGCCGTGGCCTAAAATCTGGCAGGGGCCAGGGACCGAAAGGTTCAAAACATGCGATGATTTTGTCTTCCGTAAGGTACATGTACTGTTCATACAACTTATATAATTTACTCATACATTATATGTTTGATAACTTATTCTTTGTTATTTGCTAATGCATAATGCATTATCAAATAAACTTCGTGTCTGTGAATACGTATGAGCTACTACCTCATGAATATAATGTGAACAGTAAGTATGAACTACACATGAATTATCTATGACAGCTAAGACATGAACGCTTGTATGAATTATACGGGTATAGAATGGAAATAAGACTATTTTTCGTTTAGAAGCTAAATATATTTCAATTTATACTTGAAGAAGGGGATAGCTTCCTTTCAAAATATCTTTGAATATCTTTGGTTTGCAGAGATATCTTTGTAGCCCTAACAGCGTGACCGAGGCTATATGAAATATCAAAACCTTTCAAACTAGTGCTTTTTGCTGTTTTCCGTTTTCGTGATCCTCTGGGAAATGTGAGATCCAGACAGTGCTTCTCTGCGAAGGATTTAATTTTTTCCCAAACTACATAAAAGTGTTCTCGCTCACTTAGTAGTGTTTTAACTGTCCAATTCACAAGATCCATCCCATCCCAAAGAGTTGCATCTTTAGTTTAGAAATGTGTGCTTAACATGTTAATTATAGAAAGAACATAGAGAAAGATGAAAAGATTTACTGCAAACTTAGGATTACTGATCGAATGAAAGATCCCCAATGCATAAACAGAGTCATTGTATTTTTCTTCATTAATTTCTTTTTCTAAAGCCTCTTTTATAGACCCACAGCTATCGATCACATATTTGCAATTGTGAGATCTCATTGACTAACGAGTCGAGCTTAAACTTCTCATTTCACGCCTTGTATTTAGACCACCTGCCACTTCAAGCTACTTCAACAATTGGTGTTGTGATGGAAGTGAAAGTGTCAGGTGTAGCTAAAGAGATTCGATGGCATTGAAAAAGGGTGTACACGTTTCGATTGTGAAAACTGTGTCCATCACAACAAAGGTAATTTTATGAGCTAGACTGTGTACAAATGTGGCTGCAAGATGTTTCATCTTAATTTAGGTTTGTTCACCACTTTTTTTCCCTGATATGACACTAGCACCATTATAAGACTGACCAACAACAGGCAATTCGCTAGTCCGTACCTGTCTAAAAGGCTCAAAACTATACCTGCTATATACGAGGTATTTCTAGCTCCTGAACATTCTACAAAGCTTAAGAACCTTTCTTCGACTGCTAGCTCTGTAGCAAATCTGTCAACCACGGAGAGTTGTTCCTTTTTGTGGACCCTGCTTCAACTGCCATAATGGATAAATCGTAACCCTTCACCGAATTATTTATATTTTTAGCACCTGGAACTTATGTTTACGGTATCTCGCGAAAGGATAAAATTCACAGGATATATTGGTCTTGAGTAGATACAAGTGACATGTCTGACAAAAGTTTAATGAATATGATAGGAAATATGTGGCGGTTGTGTCACCATGAAAAAACGCTCCGTGAAATTGAAGTGATATGCCTTTTAACTTCCGATGCAATTATCAAATTCTAATGAAATTCACACACATTTAACCTGAGTGTAAACCAAGTAGGTCAGAGTTTTGGTTGTAATGTTAGGTCCGCGATTCCAGCATCAACGATTTGATTCATTTTTGTCCTGGAAATCGGTACCATTAAATTCTCAAATAATAATGATTTTGTAGTGGAAATAAGCCGAAAATATATCAATTTTAAAAATTTTAACACATTCGCGGAAGATAACTTAAAACACCCATTTTTTTCTTATAACTTCCAATACTTTCAATGGATCAAAACCAAAGTTATAAGATAAGTTATTTTAACGGGATGCAAATTTGGCATAGTCTGTCAAAAGGTTTACATCAGCAATATTGGACTTTCCGAGCTATTCAGTATGGACTTTTTGAATCAAACCTAATAAGTATACTTTACTATACGCAAACGTCAGAGAAACATGCTCTCAAATATGGATTGAAACTGTGTTTGTTTTGCTTAATAAAAGGTATGAATGTGCTAATTGTATATGATCCCATCAAGAAAGAGTAAGCGCAAGAAAAATTGCTCGCAATAAACAACACTGTCTTGAATATATAGCATAAAAGTGGCAGGGATGCAATTTTTATTCTCCAAATGACTCCGAAAATTGTATTCTACGTTAATTAATTTGTTGCTTACCATTTTAATACTCAGACTATGTTTTGCGAAAAACATAATTGCATAAAACGCCAGTTTATAAAAGTGTTTTTATCTAAATACCTATATATTGCCTAGTAAGAATGAACAGATAATCTTAATAAAAAAAGGATGATTGACGAGGCTCTTTTCGTCTTTTTCTTAACATATAACTTGTCGAAATTAAATATTACCGTCCATTTCTCGAGATAAGTTCCATAACATAACAGCTTTGGAATAGGCTTACACTACTGCACTACACAACTCTTGCTGTAGCCACAAAAACCAAAGAGGCCAACACTTAAGTGTCTACTGTTGGAAATATTTATTTTTCTGGGAGGGGCCAACCTAGGGTCTGGGGGGGTCCCGGCCCCCCCTGGCCCCCCCCCCCCCCCCCTACGGCGCGCCTATGGTGATTGTACAAGCAGATTGAACGTGTATGGCAACGATTGACTGACTGCACATGCTGACTGTATTATTATAAAACTTTTTGATATTTTCTCGACTGCGAATGCTTACATGAGAGGCGTATATTGAATATTGTGCATTCACGCTCAGTTTTTAGAAGTTTTTGACCAGTGAACATGGTCAATTAATTATGTCGCAGAAGAAAAACGTAATGATGGCCTGGCAAGTCTCTGTAATGATTATATAAATGTATAACTGTTGGATATTTTCATTACGGTTTTTTCCACAGAACGATCTTTTTGGTTTTTTTTTTGTTCAAAAAATGATAAGCTCTCATATTAAGTCCTTTTCTTGGTAGGAAATTGTGTTTTTTAATCAAATCGCTCTTGGATTCAAAGTTCTAAAAATGACAAAAAAATTTTGGGTATATAAATTTTCGAAATTTTCAAAATCCGACAAAATCTGCATTTGCAGCTCTTTTGAACCAAAATTTTATCAAATTTGACTTAAAGCAAGGTCCAGCTACTGTATGAATTTCGGTAAAATCTGGTGACTGAGTCAGCATTTGCAGGAAAAAAGCAGGTTTTTTTCCTTACCAATCTTTCACCGAGGCACTACTGTCACAAGGTTGCTAACATTTCAAAATCACTTCGATTAAACCAGCTTCTGTCTAATACCAATACATCTGTTAATTTCATATTGATATCATTAACGAATGTTGAGTTCTCGCGAACTCATATTTAGGGTGCTATAAATAGAGCGAATTTGGTGAAGGATTACAGTTCCTGTACAAAGAGGAATTACAAAAATTTTAACTTGATTGTGTAAACCAGGGGTGGTCAAACCATGACGCATGCGCCAAATGTGGCGCATCAAATGGTTACTAGTTGCGCGTTGCATTCTCGCGCCTACTTTTTGTTTCAAAGTAGACACTATTATAGCAGCCATCATATTTTCGAAACCTGCGTGCTCTCAGTTCAATTAATGTAGCTTTTTAACTCATCAGTTCGTCTTATTTTCGACAGCTTAGAAATAGTGAATGTGTATTAATATATTCACACTGAGGCCAAATCATGTGGTTTCTATCAGCTGATCGATTTGAGCCCAAATCAGCCTTCAGTTTACCAAATTTACTAAACATTTGTCTCCCCTTTTCAATTCTCCTGATTTCGATAAATATTGGGTGCTATTGTGAATCCTCTGCCAGTCAAATTTAATTCTGCATAAATGGATTTGCATTCATGAGAGGAAAAGGTTTCAATGAGTTGTAATTTGAAAGTTTTTTCAAAACAGCTACAAAATCATTAGAAAACGACAATGTAAAATGCACAAGAAGAAAATGCGTTAATGAAAGTGTCAAAGCTGTGGTTCGCCGCACTACACGGTGTATTTCGTTTAAGGGGAGTGGGTAGCAGGTTTATCTTTATGGGGAAAGAACCCCGTATATTTTTTTCTTTTTTTTTACAAACAATTGATCTGACTTTTTTTTGAAATTTCGGAAGTGTATTTATCAATGTAGACTTAACACTTTGGGCAGAAGGAATTGTCCTAAAGATAGTAGTTTTTATTATACACCAACTTGAAAATATGGAAAAATAGTTTTATTTTCAACTTCAGATTTTTTTTCAGGTTAAGTACATAATATATTTAAAAATTCTCTGCCATAAATGATAAAATAGCATCACTTCATACCCACGAAAAATCCTGTGTCGATTGGTTCAGCCCTTTTCGAGAAAAAGGAACATTTATCTGAAAAAATATGATTTTTCAGGGGGACAAAAAACGCGACGATTCGTAATTTGTGGTAGGACGTTTAATAATGAAGGAATATTAAAGATGATTAATTTACGTTATTTTAGTTTTTTATTATACCTATAATAGAAATACAAATGATAATAGGAATTTACAAAATTGACACAAGTTGTTGAAAATGTAAAATTTTTGACACCGTTAGATTCAAAAAAGCCTAGAGCATTTTTTAATCAAATAAAAAAAATTTGATTTTTTATATCATTTCTTGCTAGCCATTCCAGCTAGTACTGTCAAACGTGAAACTTCTGCGGAGAAAGTATTACGTGTTGCAGTCTGTGTTAGATCAACGATTCGCATTTTTTGTTTAGCAAAAAATATATTCCTTTTTATGCTAATTAACTTCAAAGCTATTCCAATCCTCGTAGTAAGTGCAACTAAACTTAACAGCGAAAAGTATGCGAAGCCCGAAGAAGCAGTATTTGTATGTTTGGACTTGAATGACTTGAAGCAAGCGACTACAAGTAAGAAGAATAGGCCGATTCTCAGCTCCAGCCATTTGAACTGGATCCTTCTCTGTTACGACGCCAGGTTCGCATTGTTTTCGCTAAGAGCGGAATAGATGCCAGCACCAAGACCGTTGAACGGCATTTGATGGAGACGAACGTATCTTAGCGTCCCACGACCTCGAAACCTTTGCTGTCTCAAAAACATTGAAAAACACAAGCCTTGGACCAAGGCTGTTTTTTTCCAACGATGCACATTTTTGGGCGAGCTCCCGCAGTACAAATGATATCCAACGAATTGCAGATCATCCAGTGAAGCTGAATGTTTGGTGATGTTTCTCCGAGCAAGGTTTCTGATGTCTGTGGCGTTTTTTTCTGATGTTTGAGGCTCTTTTTTTCTGATATTCGAAAGCTCTTTTTTCAGATTTTTATGCTCTTTTTCCTGATGTTTGCACATATTTTATGATGTTTCAAGCTCACTTAAAATAAGAAAAAATGTTTCAGATACATAAGCCTGGACTTTGAAAATGGGTAAAGAATATGTTTCCACTTGCAAGAGGATAACGACCGAAAACACCGAAGCCAACTCTGGAAGTCCTAGGGAGAACAAATTGGCGTCACGGCGATAGACTGACCTTGAAAATCCCCAGATGCTAATCCGATCGAAAATATGTGGGAAATTATAAAAAGCCACCTCGCCAGATATTTTGTCTGTAAAGAGGACAATATTTTGCGGATAGTGTGCATCATCCGCAAAATGTTGTCTTCTTTGGTGAAAGTTGAAAGTATGCCAAGAAAAAGTCAGACTATATTTGACAACGATGTAGATAACACGGCATATTAAACACTTGCGACTTGTCATTTGGAACAAGTATTTTTTATACTTTTCGAAAATCATGGGTCTTCTCTTCTGACGCAGACTGTATATACATCTGACAGTTAAAATTAAAGCAGAAGCCAAGACCTCACCGATATTCTTCTATGTTTTTTAACAGACAAGAAATTTCACACAAAATATATGTTCATATTAATTTAAATAACATTTCGTGCTCAAACTCAAATCAGCTCGGCCAAGCTCGGCCAGTGCGAATGGCTCACCTGATTTTGTTGGAAAGTGAGCTTTTACACTCGTCAACTCAATATGAAAAATTCTTCTGGATTCTCTTTTTAAATTAATCAAGGTCATCAGTTCGGACATTTCATGAATTTTTTGAGTTTCGACAGTAAAAAGTTGGTACGCATCATCGCACTTACTAAAAACTCAGTAAAAAGTTGGTACGCATCATCGCACTTAACTCCTTTGTGTCTCTACCTTTACCAGAAGAAACGGCGGGAAACATGTTAGCAATCAACTTCTCGTCCAGGAAATGATTTCTGACTGTTGTATATTGGTGCTCAAATAAACCTGTGTCTTTTGCATTAGTAAATTTAAAGTCGTGATTGAGTTATTTCTTTTCCCTCCCTATGCGAAACAGATCTTACCATTGTCCCTATTTGTTAACCCCCACCATTATCGTAAGTAGGATAAAAAATTGATTAAGATATACACTACAGGCAAAAAGTTTAAGACTACTTAGGAATCGAGAAAATAAGCAAAGTTTTCATGGTAAATAGAATTTATTTATTTCTAGATAAAATATAATTGATTACTTTTTATGTAATTTTCAAATGTTGGCCTATTGTTTTTCGAGTTTACAAGTCAAAATTTAAAAGAAACAAAAAGAATTTGTTTCTATTTTAAATTCTTCATTCATCAAAATATCCTCCTTTGGCATTTTTTACTGCTATAGTAATCCTTGGCATTCTTTCAAGTAATTTTCTTACAGTATCTTGGGAGATATTGTTCCACCTTTCTTGAAGAAGCTCCCACAAGTATTGCTTTGACGTCGGACAGCATTCACGTACCCTTCTATCTAATTCCTCCCATAACAATTCAATTGGGTTACAATCAGGGGATTGTGGGGGCCAGGTCATATTCAATAGTGTTCCATCATTCTCCATTTCCGCTAAATATCCTTTGCATAATTTAGAACTGTGTTTGGGGGCATTATCTTGTTGAAGGGTGAAATTTCGCCCAACTAACCACAAACCTGATGGTATAGCCGTGTTCAGCAAGATTTCCTTGTAACGTTCTTTAGTTAACGTGCCATCAATTCGGACTAATTTACCCACTCGAGCAAGCGAAAAGCACCCCCAAACCATAGCAGAACCACCTCCATGCTTTACTGTTGGTACTACACAGTTCACAGCCATTCTTTCTCCAGCAGATCGCCTGACATAAACCCTCCGTTTGGAGCCAAAAACTTCAAACTTTGATTCATCTGTCCAAAGCACCTGTGACCAGTCTTCAATTGTCCACTGGCTATGAGTTCGTGCCCACTCTAACCACTTTTGTCTGTTACCTTTTCGAAGCAGAGGTTTTCTGGCTGCTACACGCCCCACGAGTCCAGCTTACCTTAGACGATTTTTTACAGTTGACAAGCTTCTGAACTTTGGATGTCCCGCGTTGAACTCTGCTCGAATTTCCGGTGTTTTAACTTTCGATCCCGTTTGCTCATAAGCACTAGAGTCTTATCCCCTGCTTCTGCTGTCACTCTGTGTCGTCCACTCCTTACAGCATCACGATAACTTTCACAGTCCCCGAATTTAACGATAGCATTATGTACAGCAGTCTTTGAAATTTTCGCTTCACTACTGATCTCTCTTTCTGACTTTCCTTGTTTATGAAGCGCCACAACCCACTTCTAACTTCCGGCTTAATACTGCGCGCTTTTCCCATTTTGAACAGAAGTTTTGCCAAAACTTTGCTAAAAAGTACCAATAACTAAATATCACAAGTGCACGGAATAAAATTCGCTGAAAATAACAATCCGTATTACTTGTCAGCGCAAAAACTCACAAATGAAATATTTTGAGGATAAGGTACCTATGGATAGGAATTTCACAGTATTTCAAATCCATATTCCCAGAAATTTCAAAGGTTTATTTTAATTACTTTAAAAAATTGTAGAAACCTAAAGTCTTTAAAGTGGAAAAAAACCCAACGTGTTTTATTACCCTAACTGAGAATTTGGAAATCCCACGTACATTTTAAATCCCTTCATAGCAACCTTCCTTAAAACAGGCAATTACCGTAAAAAAGGTACTTGCAGTTTTATAAATCTAAGTGTGCTTCATTTTTGCGATGTGGTCTTAAACTTTTTGCCTGCAGTGTATGGTGTATCGGAACTTGTCGGCAAATAAACTGACGCATAGTATACAAAAGGTTGGCCATCTCTGGTATAGACAAAGCATGAAGTTTATGAAAAACTTGAACAAACACATTTTGTTCTAAATAGCAAAAATTTTTCAGGTGGCTCTTGAATTTGAACGTTTTCTGTTTACCTGCCTATTGTAGTCACAGGATTGCCTGCCCATTCATGAAAAATCACCAAAGCATATTTCTTGTTCTTATCAATTTGTGCTACAAATTTCATAATAATCTAATTACATTCAGCGAAGATATCGCAGCTAAGAATTCTGTAAATTGCCGTTGCCTACTTTTAGGCACTTAACGCCCGCATAGGGTTGAAAATTTCCAAAACACTATGGTAATCTAGCTTCGAATATAATTACTTTTTTTATTTTCCCCATAAATAAAAAAAAAAGACCTAAAACATATTACCACCAATTACCATCTGAAAAATTCAGCTCGATCGGATGATATATTCATTGTTCACAATTTTCTTTAAATGAAGAATGCAGAATGCCAAAAATAATTTCTCCGTTAGATATGCGGAAACCTGAAAGACAATTTCCAGGACCCACATATGACGCTAACAGTATAATTGTTACTCCAATGTGAGTTCAAAATTGATTTCACTCCATCTGTACTCGACCTTGTGTCTGTGCAAATGGGTTCATTATAAAATTTTCCGTAACAAGCATGTTAGCTTTTCAAATTTCAATTTGGAATATTTCCTTATATCTTTTTGAATGAAATGCACTATATTTCCAGTCATAAATAATGATATCTTTTTGCTGCCATTACTACTACCTAAATAATTGGATTTGATGTAAAAATTATATGTAGCCAATAAGCTGAATGTAACGATACTTTATTGTAGTATCTTTGGAAGCAAAACAATATTGATTTTTTTTCCACCATCAATAAAATAAGCTAACTAACGAGTTTCAACTTCCTACTCGAACCAGAATGATATATCACTGCAATCATTATGAAGGGTAACTAAGCACGACTAATTCAACTCTGCTCAGCTCCATCTTAATTGATGCTTTGCGTCATAATCCTTCCAAGCCAATGTTACACGCCGAGATAGCTAATATCATTTTTTTTCTACCAATGTCTGCCAACTACCTTTTCACTTCCATCTTACTAATGACCACTAAGTTATTTACAGCTATTCAGACATTCCTGCAATCATCTTCGGTGAGACGATGAAACCTCGCAGAACTAACGCAAATATATTATATGTAGTTAACGACAGACGACATTTTCATAATTAAGCAATTTTCACGAAAGATATAGTAGCAATGTCTTCGCTGGCAAATATCCATGGCGCGATACTCTTTTTGCTGTACATAGCTTTGCGGGTTGCTTTGCGTAAATTAAAACAATTTGCAGCCTTGAATCTTTGATCCTATTCTCAATCATTTCTCAACTCGCACGGACCAGGATTGCGTTCAAGTGGCGATGGCGCCTAGTTACTCAGTCAGACCGCTTTTAGCGAGGATATCTATATGCAAAGGAGGCAGTACGTTTCTAGAAAATTTCGCTGAAGAGTACAATGGAGTGGCTTGGATGGAGAGATCACGTGGGCGCCATGGTGACTGGTACCAAAGGATGGTTCCTCAGAGCGTGAAAGTGTTGGAGTGATATCATTAATTTTTCAGTTACGGGAGCTCAAGATTGACAATGGAGGAAAATAGTGGACTTTTAAATTTTAAATTTATAGTTTTAGTTTTTTAAGAACATAACGTTTGCTCCTTACTTAATTTTTTTTTTTCGATTTTACGCCCATTAAAAAAAAAATTACTGTAACTTTCTGCAACACGTTGGCTGCAATATCTCTCATTCTCTAATGCCCATCTTCAACATCTTAAACTCCCAATAAAACTACACATATACAGATAGAGAAATATATGTACATATATAGCTCCAATCTGATTCATGGACGAATCGTGGATGCAGAAAACGATATGGCTTTCTTCTATTCAGTTTCTATAAAATTGCACGTTCTCTTTTATGGAAATCCGCTAAGGAACTTCAATATTCCATCGAGGTCTCATTGATTATACGTTTATATTATACACATATCTCATAGAGCAAAACGAACGACCCAAAGGACGTATTGTATAGAGCATGTTGTCTTGGCAATTGTTAGATCGCCTGCAGTTCTACGGACCGCTTGTCAACGAACAAATGGCGGTAATTTATGGTATAGTCGTTGGCATTATTTGGAGAGGGTACACAACGTTAGCTCGAACAGCAGTCGCTGCAGCAACGAACTTTGTATGATGAGTGCCCATAAACTTGGCGGGAGAGAAGTTGATAGTATATTCCAGTCGAGTATACGATTTATGATTGTTTAATGAAATAAAATCGTAGGAATGTGATGCATTTTCTTTGAAATGCAAATATTAAGATGATGGAGATATAAACGGGATTTAAATATAATTCTGCGTTATAGGTTTTGAAAATGTCGAAAAGTACTTGAAGTCAAGATTATTAGCTTGATGAAATTATAAACTGAAACTGATTGAAAAATCCAAACCAGTCTGCTGAAGTAAATCTCTAAGTAGTTTATAACAGACCCTATAGGGAAAAAATTACTTAATTGCTCATATATAACTATTTTTTAATTCAATATTTTGCATTTTATTCAAAATTGCTATTTTTGTATGATTTTTCCAGTATTTTTCATAGGCTGTCCTGATTTTTCTCAAGGTCGCGGGATTTACAGTATTTTTTTTAGGTCACCTTGGTTTTTCTCGAGCTCACACGATTTTTAATTCAATCCTGTGATTTTTTTCAAGGCTTCCAGTATTTTTTCTAGGCTGGCCTGATTTTTGTCAAGTTTGCATAATTTTTTATTCAATCTTGTGACTTTTTTCAAGACTTCCAGTATTTTTACTAATGTTCAAAGAAAATTAGTATTAAACTCGTTTCGACGAAAATTCATATATCTTTATATATATATATATATATATATATATATATATATATATATATATATATATATATATATATATATATATATATATATATATATATATATATATATATATATATATATATATATATATATATATATATATATATATATATCAGCAAAATGAATAAGGGAGATCATCTCTGGAGTGGCCGATCCAATTGAGCTGAAATTTTCGGAGAACGTAGATATATAGTAGGTAGGTCCATGAAATTCAGATATCCTAACCCTTTTGGCGGCGGCGAGCGTTTTAGTGAGTTTTGAGGTACTCCTATATTTCCAAGCAGTGTAAATTTTTGTTAAAAAAAAGTACTGGAAATGAAAACTAATTATTTCCTAAGCTTGTCTATGATAAAGATACGAAAATTTTGAGCCGTGTGTGGGTGCTAAGTGCCTAAAAATAGGCAAGGATTTTTTTTCAAATTTTGATTTGTCATTACTTCTGACAAAAACATTGGATCATCGTGAAATTCGCAGAGCGTATTGACGTTGGCTAAGATTTAGCACACATGGATTTTCAAGGTACTGCGAGTAACCCTGTAGCTACGGCAGGCTCCTGAAAAAAAATCCTTCAAATCATTGACCCTCCGGAAAAATTTTTGATTTTTGACAAAAAATTCAAATCATTGATAAATTTTAACCTTTGTCCATCATGTCAAATTAAAATTTCCGAAATTCCGATTTGCAGAAGAACGGTAACCCATCACCAAATTACCTCTATTTTCAGCACTCGAAAGTTCTGTTCACGAGAACTGAGGACCGGATTATCCGATCATAATGAAATTTACAGGACATGTTTGAATTAGCTAGGACCAGGTCTGATAGAAGTGATTTTGAAATGCGGGCAACTCTGTGACAGTGGTACCATCTTGAAAAATCACTGTGAAAAAAAACAGCTTTTTGGCCTATTACTTTCGATTCAGCCATAATATTTTAACGAAATTCACACAGTACTTGGATCTTACTTTATGTAATATTTAAAAAAAATTAGAATAAAGCTGCCAGCTATGGTGATTTTTGTCTCATAAATCTTGCGAATTTGCTCATCAAAATAAAGCTTTTGTTCCCTATAACTTCCGGTCCAGTGTAGAAATCAAAACGAAGTTCATGCAGTAAATGAACCTTAATGTGAACCAAATGTCGTAGGAATTTCGTACAAAAATCATGAAAGGACTGCCAGCTATGACCATTTTTGTAATTTGGTGGAATTTCTTTACAGAGCGTTTATGTTATTAGATTTGCAAATGGGAATGATCCTGCAATGAAAATTAGCAATAAATATTAACACTTTAAACATTGGAAAAGTTTTGAGGGTGTTATCCTACCTTCCAGCGCAGTGATTCAATCGAAACCAAATTTACTGGTTGGGTTTAACTTAACGGGAAGCAGATTTGGTATATATTTTGCTCTGCTGCTGACACAGGGTAACCAGCATTAGCCATTTTCGTAAATATTGCACCAACAAATGCTTCAAATTACGTACTCATATGCAAAGAATGTGCGATAAAAATAAGAAACCAATTTTTAAATTTTCCGAGTTTTGAACATTTTTCGGATGGCAGCCTCAAACAACGTTTAACCGCTGAAACTTCCGATGAAATCCTCCGATGAGAACGAAATTCAAAGGATAAGTTGGTTTAAGTATGAGCTTGTTATGGTAAACTTATTGCTGCTTCGTTGGGAAAGTGTTGCCAGCACTGAACATTTTCATCATTTGTGTTATAGTTGAGTTTTGTTGCTTGGGATAAGGAATGGTTGATATGATTCTACAAAAAAGTGTATTACGTCTTTCCACATTTTTTTGTCACTCAAAGACAATTTCTCCGAAAATTAGGTTTCTAGCGGTTCTGATGCGCTAGAATTTTTTCTAGACAATTTTGATTTTTTTCAAGCTCGTTAGATTTTTCCGACGATCCTGTGATTGTTTTTAAGATTTCTAGTATTTTTTCTGGACCACCGTTATTTTTCTCAAACTTGCAGGATTTTTTGTTCAATCCTGTGATTTTTTTCAAAACTTCCAGTATTTATCTTAGGCCGTCCTTAATTTTCTTAAACTCATTGAACTTTTTCTACGATTCTGTGATTTGGTCAAGACTTCCGGTATTTGTGTTAGAGCCCCCTATTATTTCTAGATCGCCCTGATTTTTCTCAAGCTTGCAAAATGTTTTCTTCAACTCTGTGATTTTTTTGAAGACTTCCCGTATTTTTCCTATGCTGTTCTGATTTTTCTGAAGCTCGTAGGATTTTCTATTCGCTCCAGTGTTTTTTTTTCGAAACTTCCAGTACAATTTCAGACCTATTTTTTTGTGATCTTGAAAAATCGCTAACAAAGAAACTGCTTTTTCTTTTTTTGATTGAAATTTGATTGAAAAGTTCGGATCGAGTTGACAGCTATGGTAATTTTTGTCACTTGAATGTTGAAAATTCGCTAAAGAAATATAAGCTCATTGTCATACAACTTCCGGTTAAGTCATGAAATCAAAACGAAATTCATATCGTTTTTAAGAGTTTGGTTGAAAAGGTAGGGCTGCCAGCTATAGTAATTTTTTGTCATTTATTTACTAAGCGATGTTATAATTAAATTTTTACTATTACAGTAAGTAACAAATATATGAATTTGGAAAATTTGAAAAGTTTTGTGGTCTGTAACCCTTAATTTTCTATGTACCCCTTTAACTTCCAATACAGTCACCGGATTGAAACAAAATTCACAGGGTGAGTTGACCTTAACGTGGAGCAGATGTGGCATATTTTTGGCTTCAGTGCTAGTAAAGGGCTGCCAGCATCAGATGGTTTCATTGCTAAATGCTAGCATTAAATATTCGCATGGTTAACATCTAGAATGAAAATAAGCAACCAGTGTTTAAATTTGCCAAAATCTGAAAATTTGTCGGATGGTAACACCAAACATCTTGCTATTCCTGTAACTTTTGATGGAATCGCTGGATGAAAACGAAAGTCGTAGGGTTTGAAGTGGAGTAGTTGTGGTAGCAGTACTGGCAAAGTGTTGTAAGCATTGAGCATTTTCATCATTTACGTAATAGGAATTGCCGCTTTCAAAATTTTATAAGATAAGCATCTAATAATGAATATAAGCAATAAGTGTTTTATTTTCTTAAATTTTAATGAGCGTGTGGTAATTCTGAAAGTTTTTCTGTTCTATGTTTGCAAAGCAGCAGATGTCTGGAATAAGGAGCACATGTGGTAGTAGGTGCTCTACTTTTCCTCAAAATCAGTGTTTCTAGTGCTTTCTATCATGTGCAAGAGTATTTTTTATTTCTTATCCTTTTTTGGCAGGATTAGTCTGCGTAGATGAAAATTGGTTATCAGGTAGCTGGGGAAACCCCTCTTTCATAAGCCATAATGTTGCTGGTATTGTATTCTTGGAAGAATCTGTTTCGCCATTGGATTTATTCCATTTTATTGAATTTAAATGTTTGTTTCTTTATTTTTTTCTTGGATTCGTCACTTTTCACCAGGTCTAAAAAAAACAGTCCAAACAGTGAGCTTCTCCTAGTGAACCTGCGCCGAAGGAGGCAAAAATATTTTCGTCGGCCTAAAAAGTTATGGCTACGATTTTCTGTGATTCGAAAGGCGTATTCGTTTAAAACTATTTTGATAAAGGAAGAACCATTGCAGGAGAGAATTATGTCAGTTTATTAGATCAGTTATAGGACGAAATTTGGCTTCAAAAATAGTGTTTTTCCAGAAATATAATGCATCAACCAACACGTCTACAATGACGATGATAACTGGCAGATGAATGGAACTGCGGTACGAACAACTCTCGCATCGACCCTATTTTCCAGATTTCACCCGTCAAAAAACGCATATTTTGCAGAATATGAGTAATTGGATTTTTCGGAAGGCATAAAACAATATAAATATGCAAAAACGTCATCTATGTGGTCATGTCTAAAGTTTGATACTACTAAAATTAAGTTTGCTTAGTGAACTAAAGGAAAAAATTCCAGAAATACTGATTTTCAAATGTATAGATTTTGTTTCACAATATTTACGGTTTAAATGTTTCGAAAAACACTTTTTCGTATTCACATCCATAACATAAAGCCGTAAAAATAAAAAAATCCTTTGCAGAGACCACCACCAAAGTCTACTTTATCTGCTCTATTCGGAAAGCAACCTGCCTCGTGAACGTCGCTGCGGCCATATGACAATACCATAAGTTGCAGGAGTAGTAAGATTTTAAGAATTGCCGCCCTGAAAAGACTGAATTTAAAAAATTTAAAAGTTGTTTTTATTTGTTATTTTCATTTTAGGAAGTTAAGAAAAAAAAATATATAGTATTATTTCTTGGTAAAAAAGTGACAAAAATGCCTTGTGACAACAAGACTTTCACAAAAATGCTTTCGGTACTGGCAACTTCTACTTTAACCTCGCATCAAAAAGTCTAGTGAATTTGGGTCAACCTTATGTTAGAATTTTGTTTTGGTTCAAAGCAATAGGACAGAAAGCTTCTATTTGATTCATTTAACTTTTACCAGACCTGGTCCTCCTCAAGATCATTTCATAATAATTTGATAATCCTGTCGTAAGTTATGGGGAAAAAAAATTCAGGTGCTCAAAAGCAAACAAGCCAAGTGAAATTTTTTAGAAGATTTGAGAGTTTCAGCAAATTTATTGAATACTACGCTAAAACTAAGCTTCAATGAGTCTTTTGAGTTTTGTAATTATTTGTTGACTCGGAACTTTTAAAAAAAAACTGCTTTGCCGACTTCTAGACGCTATGGGACCACATAGAGCTGAAAAATTCCAAGAAATTATAGCATACAAGTTTGAAACACGTGAAGGTCTCATTTTATTTACTTTTATTCCTGTCAAAATGCATTTCTCCTTTCATTCTAGAATTATAAGGGCTCCTAACATATTATTGAAATTCTCCCTGACACCAAAGCGTTAAAGATAACTACACGGTTAGAAATTTTCGGATAAATTTGATAAATTTTGGAATATATAGAGGTCCAAACGAAAGTTAGTATCAATCCTATAAGTTTGCTTAAGATAAAACAATTTAATCTGATAAGATAAAATCAATACCAATTATTCATATAAATTGAATAAGACGCTCTTATAAACGGTATCCGAATTGCATATAAATGAATACACCACATTCTTATTAAATGTACACCATTTCGAATAAGAAATATATTATTCTTATTTCGAGGTCACACGATAAATTTAACCCATTTTCAAACACCCAAAATCATTTAACCCAAAATCTTATTCTGGTTTTTTCCAGTGGTAGTTCATTTTTATTATGAATATATATATATATATATATATATATATATATATATATATATATATATATATATATATATATATATATATATATATATATATATATATATGTATATATATATATATATATATATATATATATATATATATATATATATATATATATATATATATATATATATATATATATATATATATTGGGAACAATTATCCATTATGATGAAAAAAGAATGAAAGCAATTGAATATTTATGCATTCAAAGATAAAAGTAGTTGTTGTGAAAAAACTTGACATAGTACACCAAGTGAAACTTTCGAGCATTAAATTCAATTATGTACTGTGAAATAAATAACGATTATTTGTTTTATTATTTAAAAAAAAACTCGATAGATTTTATTCATATATACTTTATTCACCAAAATCAAAGTTTTACAATCTTCCTGTAGTGATTAAAGTTGTTCCTTATGGCTACCAAATAATTTTCACAAATAACTTTAATAAACACTCCCGAGTAGATTTTTGCGTCCAATGCAGGTCACTTACAAACTCGAAATACGAATTTTACGACTTGCGACGCAAAAGTAATTCTAAATAATTTGTTTCACGATACCACGAACTTTATATGAATTTATAATATGAATTTATGATAAATTGTATCCGATCTTGGTATAAACCACCCGTTTATACGAAACTCGTACAAAAGTTATTCAAAAATAGGATAGAACAATTTTATCCAACATCAACATATATAATCTATACGAATATTAGGATATATAATAGTACACCATAGTGGAGATCAATTTTATCCGAATATTTTTCACAGTGTAAGTTTTAGCTCTATAGGTAAACACATCAAATATGATTACTACCTAATTGAAACATTGAACCAAATCTCTTTTTATATACTAATACAAGTTTCAGAGATTTTATAACTCGATCCTGATGTAAATTGCACTATTAAACTTTTATGATATTATATACAATATAGTTTGCATCGATTGCTACTCCCTCTACAATCCTATTCAAACTCACCCTATCGATTCCAATCTATTTCATAAAATATTTTACAAACGTTCAAAACCTACCCAATCTTATCCTACCAGTCCCGAATCGCTGTCCTTGAAAAATATGTCACCCACTATGACCAGACCGTCGTTGCTTTAAACCGTTGCCTAGTAGGCCTATATCTGCTTGCCTATAAACGAGAACGAAATTTTCGATTTTCTTTCGGTGTGTTGTCAATCGACCGAATAACTTAAGTACTATAAAAACGAAACAACAAAAATGGGTCTCATCAAAATATGAATGGTAGATGTAAAAAAAAAACTCAGACGGAAAATATGTCAAAAGTACCGAAAAAGTACTGAATTGACACAAATACACGTCGGAAGGTAAAGGAGACGGTTTGACATGAAATGAACTGCTGTAGATGGCAAAAGAGGAAGAAGATGATGGGATACAGATGCCAGGAAGTAAGTGGAAACGGTGAACGATACAAAAGAAATTTATGATTATCAAATGATGTTGGCATTTGGAGTTTATTGGTTAGGCTTCAAATGGAAGTGTCATTGAATTTTTTCGAGGGAACTAAAAAGCGGATCTGTTCAATGTACATTATTTATAGCACATTTAATCATTCAAATGCTGTTAAGTTCGCAATGTTTTGCGAGTATTTTTTAGATGGGTTTCGTTTTCGTAGAGTGTTATTTCACAAGATATTGCTATAACCACAACACAACCCTTTTAGATCTGAAGACTTTAAGCTGATTAGTGTTTCAATAAAGACATTGATTTTTCGCAAAAAGAAGACCATAATTAAGACCATAACTTTTCCGATTCAGAGCCTACGCTAGATTTTTCGAGAGCTTAGTATGCGGTTAGAATGTAGAAACCAGCTCCAGGTTCAGTTGTTCCTCATGCACCCAACGCTCGTTTTGCTGAGTCAAATCATTTTCAAGCATTTTTCCAGCTTATTCCTAGTTCTATACTCTTCGCGAAACGAATTCAACGGTCGAATCCCATACAAAAAGAGCTTTTCAATTCGTCAGTAAAGCTCTTTTTGTATGGGATTTGACCGTTGAATTCGTTTCGCGAAGAGTATAGTACTAGGCATTACTTTGAATTGGAAATAAATTAGATTCATTTCAAAAAAAATTTTGTGTTTTAGATTAATATCATTCAGAACTGCTCAGTCATTGTAAGAGCTAACGTGTAGAAAATATGCATGAGCACTACAAAATGCAAAACATTTCCAATTATAGAGTAATATAGAATTTACATAAAATATAGAATAAATCTAAAAAAACATATCTATACAATTTAGATGTCCATTATATGCAAGATATTGTTGTTGCTATTGTTAATAACCAGTAGATGAATAATCATTTATTTATCCAAAAAGCAAAAAACGTTGAAATTTGTGTTTCAGTATCATCTTTTAATAAATAATAAATCATTAAGGGGTTAGTCCACTGTTAAACTGCTACAAAAGAACTTTTTTTTAAAACAGCTACCAAAAAAAACTATTCAAGATATCGATTTGATATTTTACATACATCTTTATTGAAGTTAAAAGTTAACATTTTCATTGGAAAAAGTTATTAGAAAACAAAATGGCGACCGCCCCAATGGATCGCCGCAGCAACAAAATCAAATTGCGCCTGGTAAATTTCTGGACAAAATAAGCATCTGTGAATAAACTACCAAAAATTTTTCATAATAAATGAAATTAGAGCCCTAAATTTAGAGCCCTAAAGCGATTAAAAAAAATTGGGTATACTTTTGAACATTGGTTTTTCAGTTTTTCGCGTTTTTTTCAATCAAAAAAATGTTTCCCAAATCGTCTAAAAATTTTTTTTTTGTTCTAAATTTAGACCCGTGCAGTTCTTTATACTCATAACTAATGAAACATTTTTGGTAATTTGTTCACAGATGCTTATTTTGTCCAGGAATTTACGAGGCGCAATTTGCTTTTTTTTCGGCGGTGCTGCGGCGATCCATTGGGGCGGTCGCCATTTTGCTTTCTAATAATTTTTTTCAATGAATATATGAACTTTAAACTTTAATAAAGATGTATGTAAAATTTCAAATCGATACCTTGAATAGTTTTTTGTTGGCAGCTGTTTAACAAAAAGTTCATTTGGAGCAGTTTAACAGTGGACTAACCCCTTAAAAAATATTCACAAACTCTTCCTCAACTATTTAACATTTTAAATAAATTATTCAAAATCTTCCATCGAGGCCGCTACTTAAACAATATAAACATGTCACTGTCACTAGATCCTTCATCAATTATGTAATCATGTCCTGCTGTTCAAGACATCAAGCAATACGAATGCATAGGCATCGTGAAAGATTTGCTCGAGTGTTCGCTGTCAATAACAATTTATCTATGCACCCTGGCCAAGTTCAACTGCCAACAACGAATCGGCCCATCACGAACATGACCATTGTTTTTGTTCCAGGTCTTGGCGTGTCATCGCACCAACTCAAAACAACCACTGTCATTGACATAACTGCCAAGGATATCTTGACAAGCCAACCAGTAGCAATGAAGGGAAATCAATTGAATATGTTTAGATCCTAAGTTCGGAGGCATGCTTCAAGTCAAGGTGAAAGTGAAACGTGCCTTATAGCTTTGATCTACCTGTACTCTCATGTCCTATACCTACTACACATAAACTTGTTTATTGTATATATATAGAAAGCATTTTCTCTAAAATATTAAAATTCGAATCGCGCTCTGACTTCACCACCTGTAGTACAATCACGAAAATTTTGTCTGTTTGTACGTTTCCGGTTCAACATTTTTCCTTGAAATGGTATCGAAGCGCTCGTGAATCACTGGCAATGAAAGATCCTAATTTAACCCATTTCCATTCGCACGAGTTGATATTTGGCTTTTCAAAGCATTCGTTTTTGTTGAATATTTTTAGAATGTAGAAGTTCAGAATGGAAGACATTGTTGAAATACTGAAGAAGATAGATAGAATAAGTATTTTTGCTTCAGATATATGCTCAGCGAAGTGAACCTATAAATATATTGATTTGAGTTGTACGTTGCACGAATGCTATACATTGATTCGAGGAACGTATTAGCTTTTTATATAATAAATACTTTATTGACTTTAACAGGTAATTGAAATATAGAATAAGAATACGAAATACGTAAAAGTTCTTACATCATTTGAATTTTTTATAAACAGTAAAACCAATAAAACATCCGGTAACACCAGATTTACATCTATGCACATAAGTTTCTTTTTTGACTCAATATATAGCATCAAACATTCAAAATCGATGACATGGCATTGGAGCGCGTGTTTTATTGTCATACAAACACGATAATTTGTAAAGCAAGGCTGCGCCCAGCGTGAGTTTGGTAATCAAGCGCCAAAAATAATCTTTCCGTAAACATTGCTTTTTTTATACATTCGACTAACATTTAAACGGAACATGTTTTTTATGTCATCCCATTAGTGTTGGCAAAAAAATTGCGGAAAACTAAAGAAAATATAGTTGATAGGCCATTCATCTTGCCCATTCATCCATTTCACACCAGCCATTCATCCATTCCACATTCATCTAGACTATATGGCAATGACTTCAAAATTATTAAAACTGAATATTTTCGTGTTTCGTTCCATCTCCTGGACGGCTTTAGTCCTGAGTCTAATAACATTAGACCTTTATAAGTGAATAAACTTGTGTTTGATAGTTTGGCTTTGTTTAGTGGTGTTAGCCAGACATTTAGTCTTACCACGAAAACCCAAAAGATTTATTGACAGTGTTTTTTCATAAAGTACAGAAGACCAAGGATCAAATGTCAATTATTTATCATTCCTATTAGTAACAATCAATTTATGTATTAAGCTGTAGCTGCAAGTAAAGCGTCCCTATCGCTTTGATTTTTCTTGGCGATAATAAGTATTATCGAAAATATATTAAAGTTCAGCTTTAGTAACATTTGCATCATATGTTGGAGCTATATGCCCATGTTTGAAAAGTATCAAAAATTACATCTGTATATATTTTTTAAGTGCATATTGTCAATTTCACAATAAAATAAAAATGTATAACTTGCAATAAAAATAATAATGTCAATAAGAATGTCAACTTTAATTTTCAAAGGTGCCTGCTAAACGCGAAAGCTTTGAACTACATTAAAGGCATGCAAAGTTTGTGGAGCTATTAGCATCAAGACCAATGCATATTTCATTACACCAAAACACATTTTAAACGGTTGAAAGTTTTTTATTTACTCTCATCTCATGCCCCGGAAAATCGAAACTGCTAAAAAGGTCGATTAGTGGTTCAATATGCAGTTTAACGAAACTGGTTCAATATGCAGTTTAGCGAAACTGCTTTTGTTAGAGTAGATGAAACAATCTTTTACGAACATTGTGGGCAAGCCTTTCGTCAAAATTTCACAGTTTTTGCCGCGTTAAAAAGTGTCGGTAGCATTTTGTGAAATGACCGATTAACTTTATCTATAGACGACTAGGGAGGAATTTCATCGGTTTTTCTTTGTAAAAAAGCCCAAAAATGTCATCATCGTCTTTGTACTTTTTTCTTTTATTGCTTTTTGCTTTTTACGAAGTCACATTATGTCCTACCTACCCACATCACTGAAAATGTGTATATTCTCTGAAAATGTCTATGATCGAGGGTGAATTCTGAATTTAGAGGAAACAGCTTTTATGCTTCTATTCCAGATTCGAAAGTCTAATAATTCTGATAGCATACATTTTCTTGCAATGGTAAAATCTATATGACTAGATGCGGCTTCAAATAACTAAGTGCAGGATCGTTTGCTTGATATAAAACCAAATATATCTAGAAAGAATAAAAGATGACCACAAGCTCAAAAATTTGAACCTCAAGCCCTATCGAGAGCCCATAACGCTTACATGAAAGAGAAATAAGTTGATATGTAGAGTAGGTACGCTTTGCGGACTGCCCCGCTATTTGTAGCTGTATAAGCACCATGCTTAAGCAAAGGCTCATATCAATGGAGTGGAGAAGTGCGATCGCAAACCATAAGGAACGTTCACAGAGATGGAGGGGTTCTATCTGGTAACATGGTAACCTGGTAACAAATACAATTTTAAAGAGGTTAGAGAGCACGGAACTCATAGTTGTGGCCTATGCTGATGACACTGCGATCTTAATCTCGGGTAGGTTCCAGCATATCCTTAACTAGCTCATCGAGTATGCTCTGGAGCTGGTTGAGGAGCTGGCGAACATAATGGGCTTTGGCATCAACTTCAATAACACTAGGGAACTTCATAATTTGGCAAAGGAGTAACTTTGCCTAGCAGTAGCTGCCTTTGGACACTATCTGTTTGGCAGTAATGCAGCGCGGCTGGGATTCCTCTACAATGATTTTTGTTGGAGCTGTAGATGCGAAGACGAAGAAGAGACAGTTCTGCACCTCCTGTATAATGCCCGAGTGGATGAAGAATGAGGTCCTTTGACTTATACTTTTTTACTTACCTAACTGAAGTGGCTTTGCCCGACCTGAAGGGATCATTCAGTTCATTAAGAATTCAGCTCTCCGCTTAATAAAGGGTGTGCGTTACGCAATTCTGTACCACAATGGGTCCTTGTGTGCCTAATTGTATCTTCCCCGGAGTCTATCTAGAAGAATCTATCTGATGAAGAGTAAGAAGTGTTTACTACAGAAAAGTTTGGTGTAAACCAATCCAGGCTGGAAATAGGGAATTCAGTTTACCAAACCACATAATTTGTCAACATCGAAAGCTTGAAAATATACTATACTATGCACTATATTTACTCTCATAAGACGAATTTGTGTTATTAAAGATTAATAATGAGTTTTATCGGAATACGTTTCTGGTATGATGTTCTCTGTCATGAACACTGGGTCCCTTTTTCTAGTGAGCTTGCTTTTTTTGTAACAATTTGTTTGTAACTACTCTGCCTCAAAGCTCCAACCTATCACAAATAAGTTAACTGGAAAAAATAGGCATGATGGGAAAACTGAGCAGTGTCTACCTGTAACATGCTGCACGACGGCTCAACAGATTTTAGTAGGATGTATTGTTTCCCAGGTTAACCGATGTTAAAAATTTCTTCAAGAACTTTTCACTGAATATTGCTGTTTTAAATGGAATTTCTGAAAGTTTTAAGCAAATATATAATCTATCTAACGTATAGGAAAAGTTGAGTCCTCATCAAAACAGTTAAGATCAAATAATCAGACAACGAGATGACGGCTTCATTTTGAATTCAATGTGTCCGGTGAACTTTGTTATTATTAAAAGTTATAGAAGTTTTAATAAAAATAGGTAAAATTTGATGGTAAAATAGGTAAAACTTAGCTCCCAAAAGTTACAATATTGATATAGTTTGATTTGATGACTGCATCAGTAGTTAAAGCATCAAATAGTTTTTTGATGACTAAGGGATAATTTATTAGAAACATAAAAAAAATTGTGGAAATTTAGCTTTATCGCGGCTAACCACTCAAATAATGCCGATGTTGCATTCTTGTTTGCTTTTGAGTGTTTTTGTTTTTCGATGAAATTTTATTGAAATTTCGATATTTCCAAATGCCATCACAACCAAAAGATTGTCCACATTTCATTACAGTGCTGGTGTTTCTAAAAACTAAAATATATTGTCAATCTTATTTCGATTTGCTGGTCCAGCCGTGAGTCTCGTAATCTCAAGTTTTGGCTGTTAAGAAAATAGGTAATTTGAAGAAGGAATCTGGTGAGATGGGGAAGTTTGAATATTTTAAACTGACCAAATGGAAAGAGCATAATTTTTACATATTATTTGCGTTTTGTCTTAAAAATCGAAAAAATTTCAGGAGACCCGATGATTTGAAGAATGTTTCCCATATGCCCGACGTAGCTGCAGGTTCAAAAAAAGGAAAGTAATCCCACAGAAATCCTTTTCGAACCTCGAGGTTGAAGCTGGTAGACGCCTTCATTCAAAAATTTTACAATGAACTTGAATACGGGTGTGAGCTGATTAGTTCCACGACTCATTTTATCCCTAACATAACTCAGATACCTGCGCAAACCTAGGTGAACTCAAAATTTAGTGCGCGGTCTCTCGTCCCAGCCTGGATTCGCACCAGGGACCTCACAGACTAGGAGCTACACTAGCTACAGGGTTACTCTCACGCGAAGGAAAAAACGACAGAGACTTATTTCTCATAAGACTAAATGTTGCTTGTGAATCTCGCTATGATCTTGAACTCAATCTCCATATGATCTAGAAGCTATCAGAGCTCAAAGTTTGAAAAATTTGCTATACCTGCTTGATATCATAATTTCCAAAACAATTTTTTTCAGAGATAGTCAAGCTAAAACGTGGTCAATATTCATTTCAGATACTTATCTTTTACAAATGTTTTCTCATAGATATGAAAAGAATATACTTAAAAAGTCACAAAAATATTTGTTGCTGCCAAATATATCTTAATTAATTACGCTCACAAATGTTTTTGCGCTAATGCACATGTAAAGAATGGAAAAATTACTTTTCGGGCAAAGTAAATTAGAATTTTTGATTTTCATCAAAACTCTATACATGTTACATTAGAAACCATTCAAAGATAATGATTCGACATTCGATTGTTTCTTGTATCTTCAGAAAACCAAATAACTTCACAGTACAAATCAGCGCCCAATGTGGGTTTATAGTAAACACGAATTACTTTCAATATTTTTTTTTTAATTATCTGATGTTAACGCTGAAAATTATCATCACTCAACCATAGTTTCTTTAAAATTATGCTGCAATTTTCAAAAATTTTAACTCTGAAAGGACAATTTAAAAAGGAAAGTATTAAGTATTTTCATATGAAAAACTGTTTAGCGAATTCTGAACAATTGATGTCGTCAATTTTCTAGTCAAACAACAAGCAAAGTTTTGCATATCAAAAGAAGCAGTGAATTTAAACTCGCTGAAAATAATACTCATCATTCAGTTTCAGCTCATCATTCATGCACTATGAGCCGACAATGATCTCTTCAACGAAAATTATTTTTTTTCAGTTTTGTAATGCTAGATATTTTACGAAACCAAGCACTAGTAGAATTTTAGGCAATTTACTCATAATCTATTAAATAAATCACTTCTCCTTTTCATCTCATAACCTTTTCTCTCTAATCTGATTTTCGACTTACATCATATAAAAAATCTGATTATATCCACATAATTCGCAACACGATACACGTAAATTACAGCATTCGGCATAGGTGTCCGAACGAGCACATTATCCTTCTTATTCACTTGCCCACACAACACCGAAAAGCACTTTTAGGCATATGTAGCTATGTATATTCTATGTTTGTAATGTTTAGCACGTTTTCCATGAAATGTGAAAGGTGCACAGTGCTATTTTCACGTGTACTGGCCGACAAGTCAGAAAATTCTAAATACGAACAGACAAACAACGTTGCGAAACCAGACAAGCTAACGAACTTGTAGGTAGTAAGGAAGTAGGTTATATGCAGTTTTTTAATTTTTATTAGCCTTAGAGGTCGGTTTATGGCCAAAGCTAAGCTTTTTGCCTAGATTAAACTCGCAGTTGCTTTAAATGTGTTTCCATGGTATTTTTTTCACATTCACAGTAATTTTGCTTCGCGCCTCCAACAACCCACACTTCACATTCCTTCTCATCTACAATTACTGCCCGGCAGCTTTTGCATTCAATACGTCGATTTCCTTCAGTCGCGCACGCAATATACAAGAAATTTCCTTACGACCCCCATACTACTCGCCTCAAATAGCTCCTTTTACACTGTCGCAGATTTCGACCATTATCTCACATCACACACAATAAAACTAAGACAAACAATTTTTTCCCGGTTTCAATGGGCACGAAAAATGCATTCACGAATCCTCAGCGATTATCACAAAAGCTACATCGGTTTATCGACGCACGAAAGTCACACGGAAATCAAGGACATTGAATCGAAACGGATTCGAACAATTTGATATTTTCACACACTGTTTTCTGACAATTGCACTCAATACCGTGAGAAATCGATTTTCCAATTCCCAGTCAGATCCGAATTCAAAGACATTCAAGACTCTGAATTTTCTACACAGAAACTCTAAAATGCGAATACCGTTCACTGGCGATGGTCGTTGCCGCGCTACGAATTTCTTCAAATCGGCCTCAAGGACTAAACTTTTAGGTTACTTGCCGGGATTTACATAGTAGAGCTAGAGCTAACTTGAAAAGCTTATTGTTTCAGGAATCTGAAAGCAGGAGATGACACTGTATTTAAGAGAGTAGAAAGCTTTGACTGGTAGTTTGTTAAGGAAGGATTTTGAATAAGAGGAGTGAGGACAGTTTGTGAAATAAAATTTTGAGTTGAAATTAAATAATATCAACTCTACAGTCGCTCAGAAATTGCATTAGTTCACACGAAAATTGGTTTTCAAGAGTCATTTATTTGTTTGGAAATGGAAGGAGTTTTGGGAGAATTGGCTAGAAAACAAGCCCTGGATCATTTTTTTTGGATAAAGCTGTTGCTGCATGATGGCAAGAAGCTGTCTCAGTTGTACAGGGGATCCTGCGGTATTCGTTTTTGAAGATATCCTTGGTATGGGTAGATTAATTGCATTTGGAAGCAGAGGATTCTAGTTAGTTCGAGCTATCTGGGCAAATGATTTTGGTCTATTTTTGGGGGTTTCCCAGCAGTCTCTGAATTTTGGGGGATTCTCACCTCCGCATTTAATGTACTAGCTTTTACTCTGGTTTGGTGGTGACGAAGCTAACATTTCTTTTCATTAGTAACAGTGCTAGCCCTATCAACTTTTCAGGTTGCCAAATAATTACCAGGACTTTCTTTTGGCTTGGTGACAGCTGTCTCTTTTGAGAATAAATCTGAGAGCTAGGTAATGGCTGAGTGCTTTGTGGCAAATTCGAAATTTTAGGGAGATTTATTAGTCTCCTTGGTTTAAGTGTTTGAGTTCCGGAAATGTTCATCAAAGATTTGGCTCCTGAAGTAATGGCAGTCTCTTTTCTTTTATTTTTTGTCTAATTGTGAAGACATCCATAGCTTTTTCTTGGCTATCCGGTAAAATCAAAATATCTAAAAAGTTTTCTTCCAAGCTGCAAATTTCCTTCTTCAGCAATAGAAGAGGAGGTCAGCACAGGTGATGATATTTGAAGCCTACTCGTGTGTCTATGTTGGAGAGTTGTTTTAATTTTTTATTTGAAAATTTCATCCTCATATTTTGAAAGTATCTTATAAGGGTGGCGTTGCTCCTTGTTCAATTTTGTTCGTAAATATCACTCTGAAGACTCATATTCATCTAGAATTCGACCATGTAACGCTTCGTCTACGATGTGAACTTCTTCCTTGTTGTTGCGCAGTGTGCGATTTACGCTTGCCTAAGATGTGCAAATTTCAAAAATTCAACGCAGGGGGTAGATTTGTGATGATCGTAGAAACGCTTCTTGTTATTGAAAAAAGAGCTAGTTTAAGAAACGAGCGTAAAATTGCGAAAATTGTGCAAGAAATTCATTTTTCCATACACAAGTACCTTTTTTCACTAAGTAAATCAGTATTAGCAATTTTTAATATTTTATCTTCTATATGTAAGTGATACAAGTGATATATAATATTTTTAATGCAAATATTTTGCTTTCACACTCACTAGCTATCATAATCAAGCTCGCGGTACCACGCTCCATGCGATTTTTATGTACTGAAATTCACCTACCTCCTAAACTACTGGCCATCCCATTCTAAAACTTTTATGATAAAAAAAAGTATAATTTAAGCTTTGTTTTGTTATAAAAATAAACAAAATTAACCTAGTCCAAATTATTCAAATTACGAATTTATGCGTCTAATTTCGGGCTGACACAGGAAAAAATATTTATTTTTCAAATCTAATTTCGAAATTAAAAAGAACAGCTAATTTTCTATACCAATCAGTATGTTTAATGTTTTTTAGATTTTGTTTTGAATCTCAGAATCCGCTTCTAAAAAAAATTTTCATCAATTTCGTCAATTATTCAGAAGCCCATAACTCGGCAACTAAACATCATAGCAACAAAAACTTGAGCATCTACATTTATATCTTCTAGAAGTACCATTATGCACAATATGAACGAAATCCAGAACCTCGACTTTTTTTCGTTGTCCGCTTCACGTGAAATGCCCCGTCTACAGAAAAACAATGTATGACAAATTTGTAGCTTAGAAAATTTTCAATTATGTAATTTGTTTTTTAACCATAACCGTTTTTGAGATATATTGATCTAAACATTTGTCACTCACAGTATCCACTTTCTCAACGGCATGTTAATATTATCCTATTTTGACTATGACTTGGAATCTTTGTGAGTTTGTTTGTTTTTCTATGTATAAAAAGCCCTTAAGAAACATATATACGAGCATATCTACCACTCTCCAGGCTAGGTCGAAAAGTGTGGTGCGAAAAGTTTCTATAATCTTTTTTGTTGAAAATTTCTAGCCTACAAATTTGTCATACATTGTTTTTCTGTAGATGGTCAAAGGTCACTTTTGGTGACCTTTGAAAAAGTAACGCAGCACTCGGGTCGATGGGGACTTTTGGCATTATGTTCAACACGCCAGTATTAAGGTTCACCCAAACTTCAGCTTTCCCCTCATTACATATTAACAAGCTTTTGTTTTGGTTTCCATTTATCTCAAATTTCACCTAAAATCATCGCATTTTTTCGATCGGCTTCGAATCGTGGAGGAACCATATTCACACCCACACACATACATACATTAGTTTCTATAAAATTGAAAAAAAAATTTCTTCGATTCCTCCATTCTCGCCATTTTCGGCAATTATTGGCCAATCGGTCCCTCCTTTTCGTAGGTTTCGCGTCGTTTACTCAACCATTTTTAGACACATTTTGAGAGGCTGAGCTAATCGGATACTATAATCTTTAAGAACTAAAACACACGAGTTTTTTTCGGATTTTTCGTAGTCAAAAACCGCAAAAAAAAACACTTCATAAATTCCATGGTTCATTTCACTCCACATAACTACATCCATTGCGAGTTATGGTTAGCGTACTCACTAAAAACACTCAAAACTCAGAGGGAATTTTCTGAGGATTTTATTGTAGCAAAGATTCGGACCATTCATTTAGTTTCCGGAAGATTGTTATTGTTGTTTGTTATACCAGTGATTTTTAACTTGCAAGGGAAACAAAACCTTGCATATTATGGTGGCATTTAATCATTCTTTAATTGGTGGCATCTAATCATTCTTTGTGCGTTGTACTACTGTATAATACGGGTAAGTTTTCTATTAAAAGTATTGTATAGCCAATATATATTAATATTTATAATATAATATAATTTCATATACTTTTTTTCAGACATTATATATATCATTTTTTTCGGGCTACAAATGGTTGCGATCTTAGTTAATCTTATGTAAATTTTTAGTAGCTACGATTTTCTGGTCTGGTTAAGAATATTATTTCTTAATTCTATGTAAATATTCAAACATTTTATTGTTGATGCTCTTATATTTAAGAGTGTTTTATTACAATAGATTAGATGTGACTTTGTCAAATAAATTAAGTTTTTCAAGTAGTAAACGGATTTTCTGTCATTTTCAATTCGACGTTTTCAATGCTAGAGTGCATTGACTCCACATAACTACATCCATTGTGAAGTTCCACTCAATTTTCATTCACGAACATTTATTTATATTGGAAAGATATCGCGTTCCAAGTACTTTTATATCTATCAACGAATAGTCGCTCAATTAGTAAATTGTTCTATGTCCTTCCTTGACAATTTTTTTGCCACAAACAAAAGTCCATCATGTACTTATAAGAAGGTGGATAAGTATAATTACAGCGACCAACATACATAATAGTTTAGTATGCATCTTCCTACACTTGCATAGACCATTCTTGAGATCGGTTTGAATTTCTTCTAGGCGTCTCTTCATTGCTCTTAGCCGTGTATTAGGTAGGAAGGTGAGCTGAATTGATCTGTTGCAGTTATATTGCATCTTCTTATGGTATGAGTGTCTCTTTAACGGTATGGCTATGCTAGGAATGCGGAAACTGCAATCGTATTGCTATCCAGTTGCAGATACAGATGAGATATGCAAAAAAAATATGTAAGGTGAAATTACAATGATGTTTTTATGGAATTTAAGGAGATAACAGTTGCAGAACAGTTTAAAAGTATTTTAATGGCTTTTATCTCAGCTAGAAAAATACTCGTAATAATCAGAGAATTTCGGAAGACAATTTAAATTCCAGTGAATTAGAGTGACAGTAGTTAGTAATATAATGCCAAAAACTTATTTTATATTTTATATATTTTTCGTTTAGATATTTTTATGCATGTTTTATAATATAGAAAACATCTCAGTGGATGTGAAAATAAAACAAAACCAATTTATATGATTTAAACTGGATCTATATTTTGTCGATTATGTCGAAAACCATCGAACATTTTTTTCATGCCATCCAAATTAATCAACAGTCACGGTTGCATCCAAAAATCATTTTTCATCGTTTATTATCAATCAGCCCAATCTTCTATGCAAAAATACAGTAGTAACAGTTCATTTTAAGCAACAAACACCCAACGCTATCGTGTTGGTAATCTTAAATCTTTTTATGCCCTTAAGCCATCACACATTCACCAAATACGCAAAATTATTCCACGAACCAAGAGTATCTATATGTTTTGAATGGGAGTACGCGACATTTTACTGGACCCACAGTTGCAACATATCAATGTTGGTAGATTCAATATATTTGGCATAAAATCAATTACTAGGCAACACTTATTAATTACCACGCATGCATGTTAACATCGAACAGCAAGCTGAACAGTTCATAAACCAAGAATTTCTATTATTGTTGAATGTCTCAATTTCGATGTTGCCCCGATCGATACCGTTATGGAGATCATAAAGGTAGGTATAACCATGATAGGTATAACGTAGTATGGGTCTTCAGTACGGCATGCTGAACTTTATTTTGCCATACCTGGTGTATGATCGATATGATCAACGGCAATATGTACCCATATGTGTCATACGTGCCACATAAGTATTTAATAGCATGGGAGTTACCGACCAAACCACCGACAAAAGCGACATTATTGCCGTCAAAATATTGTCGATGGTGATTGTGTCACCTTCGTCAGCTTAGGTAGGTAAGCACATGAAGTTTCTGACATAATAATGTAATTTTATTGCCAGTATTCAGATGAACTCCTGCATGCGATTGTGGGGTAAATATTTTCGAGTCTGAGCTGTAAGGTGTGCACATTTGAGAATGAAATAGAACTGCTTGAAAGCCATTCGAATAGAAGATTTGTTTGCTTTTATTCATTAAGTTTTTGCCTTTAATTTTTATTTATTTATTTATGTTTTTATTATTTATTATTTATTTATTTATGTTTTTATTATTTATTTTTATTTAGTTTTTAATAAATTTTTTCTTTATTTTTTTTTTCAATTCATATATTACTTACCTTAAGTTTTTGGAATCAGAAAAGCTTTGAATCCCAAATAAATTTGGCTGGGCATAATTTGAAAAATATCGAAATTGAATCACCAGTAGTGATGAACTAAGCGCTATTGTGTGTTCAAGTTCACTTGATAGTATGAATACAGAGGCGATCAATAATGCAAGGTCAAGAAGCTTTAGAATTCACTAAGATTGACATTAACGAGAACTAAATCGTCTGTAGGTGAGTTTATATTCAGTAGATGTATCTCGATTTATAGAATCTTATCCCACATTAAATGACGCCTAAGATAAGGTTTCTCACAATGATCTCCTAAGCCATTCCTATAAGCAGGGCAAGTCATATCTAGATAACTAAATAGCAAAATACACTCAAAACCAATTGGAAAAAAATAAGCCCCTTTAATATTCTTGGAAAACTCTCAGGTAGTCCTAAATTACTTCTTACTTACTTAATTATCCTTTACTATAGCCATCAATATTTCTACCAATATTACTTTGGATTTCCCCTATAAAAATGAGTTCGACAGCCAGAGAGACCAAGCAACTCACGAGCTCGAGAATATTATTTTATGATGTTGGCTGACTTCGATCTAGAAATATATTGTTATTTTCTATTTATTTTACAAGTCTAATTTATATGAATATTTTTTTTCTAGAATATATTATTTTTATTTTTAAAAAAACAACAATGCATCATTCGTTTGACGTCTTGGAGCCCACGTTGGGCGCAGACTGTGTTAAAAGCTACTTAAGCTTTTAAGGCCCAATTTTATTATTTTGGTACAGCACAGTGAATAATCCATGGTTCAAAGCCACCCATGACGTCACTCTAGGCTTCAATTTAGCCTAGAGCTAGGCTAACTTGAAGCCCAATTAATACCTGAGTCAAATCAGGACTGAAGTGAATCGTGGAACTTATTACTCTGCACACATTGATTGTGAATGAAGTCTCTATCAACTTCAACGTCCAGACCAGAATATAAAAGAATGGTGTTCGAAGTGCGATTTGATTGCATTGTTAATAATCACAAGGACTGTGCCACCACCTTAGACTTTGTTGCCGTTGAAGCTAACCTGGCTCGATGATGGAAAGAGCAAAAAAGGAAGCCTGTATCGCCGAGAAAACAAAACCGATCAGGAAGAAGAAAGAGGAAATGGAGAAAGTTCAAGCAGGAAAGCATCAGGAAAGAATTCAGTGAGCTAGAGTTCTTGACCCATTGTTATATTCAATGAACAGGTGAAACTTGGGCAACATCGTCTTCCTAAATTAACTTTAGATTAAACAAAATTATGTTAATGAAATAAGTAAATATTACCTTATATCCTATATTTCTCCTGGTTCCTCCTAACCTAACAAGCGTGTCCAGCTAAGGCCTCTAGGTCTGAACTAGTCTCGCTTACCACCTGTAATAGTCCCGCAAACCACTGAGTAAGCTTCGAATCGCTGAACTCAACCGAGAAGGAACACGAGAATCTACCAAAGATGGCAGAATCGACATCCACCTAACTCTAAAATGCAGCCTATTCACTAATATAAGTAGTACTTGAAGCATGAAAAAATTGGCAACAAATTTTACTACCAAGGAAAATTTTTCCACCAAAAATTATTTGCATGTGCACTGCGGAAAGCAACACTGTTTTCGTGACTTTATTTCCAAGAGGTCAAGTCATTCCCAAGTCAATTACGAGTTTGCGGGACTTGACCGAAGTCGCGAGGAGTTAACTGAAAAGAATTAGCTACGGTGGTCTCGGAGGCAGAGTTCGACAGCCAGAGTTCGACAGTCTGATCTTATCTGATTGAGCTGGTGTTTTCGTTCTAACATTTTAACGCAATGAGTGGTTAATGAGGAGATGGTCAAAATCGTCTAATAGTAGTTAATAAGTGCTAGTTATTGCTTAAATTGAATTACTGGTTTTCAAAAAATGTACCCCCCGTATCTTCGTCGTTGAATGCCAAACTAAAAAAGGAGGAAAAAGAAAAGTTAATTCCGGATCCAAAATTGTAGCATTGAATAGATTTATTTTTGAAAGTCAATGATACTAGCAGTAGGGGGTTAAACCGAAAATTGTTTACTTTTGTAATTTGATTTTTAGTAAATAAAATGCGTAAATAGTGAGAATACAACTACACATATTGGTGTAGCTATACCACGGGAGCCCGTGAAGCCTTCTTCTTTTCAGTTATCGTTGGCCTAGCTAGACTAGAGGCTTCCGGCCGTTATGTTTTTTTTCTGTTTAGGCCGGAATCATAAGTTGGTGTAGGTCTCCACACAATTTAGGATATGCAGCTGTTTGCCGCTGTTTAGGTCCACCTCCGTCATGCATTTCTCCTGTAAGTTTTCACTTATTTTCGAAGAAAACTAATATAAGAATCACAGGTATTTTTTCATTTACGAGAAAATGTATTTAACCCTTTGCGACAGTGAGCCTTTTTGTGAATTTATATCTACTTACATATATACATATACAGGGTGGTTCGTAAATAAGTGCACTGCTATATGCCATCGTGTGGGTTGTGGCGTTGCAAGAATGAAATTGCAAGGGCACTTTGCCAGGTTGAGCTCCGTTTTGGAGAAAGAGGGGGTTAAAAGATTTTGTAAATGTTTAAGACCCTTCTGCCTTTTTTATCTCGTAGCGTTTGTAATGCGGGCACTAAGGTGTCGCTTCAGAGAAAATCATTTTGCCTTTCTAATTATATGTAAACAAATTCCCTATCTCTCTCCCATCAAAACCTACACGGTTTCAAAGATTTAAAAAAATATTTTTTTTTTTATTTTTCAAATTTCACTTAATTTCCAGCAAAAATCCCATATAATGGTACATTTTTGTTTCAGATTTGGATAGCCTAAATTGTCACCTTTAATTTGAATTCTTAATGTTTATACTTATTTTCAAACATGTCAAGTGATTTCCTCAAATGTAACTTATAGATAGAGAACAAAAGCGGAACTTTTTGACTAACCCTTAACGCGTGGTTCGTATTACACGTTGTAACTTTTTATTTCCTACTTGTTTTGGGGTATTTTTTAACGACTATTCAAACGGCAAAATAAAATTACCGACAGATATTCATTTGTTGTTTTTTTAAGGAATAGGGTGGCATTTTCTTATCACTTTTATCACTTAAAACTATTCGTTCGAAAAATTTCAATTTTGCCCGATTAAAGAAACATATACATAAATGCAACTACCTGCTAAAACTTTCAACTTTCAGAATTTAAAAGCAAGCAAAAATCTTAGTGATTATCAATTACCACACAGTGAGTGAGTGAGTTAAATAGCGAAAGAATATTATAAAATAGTGATCTTGTTCAGATTTGTACTCGGAATTTGTGGTGTTCTTGTGAATAAGTTCTTAGTGTTAAGAATTTAGAAGTGGTTAGAATAATTGTTTTTGAAAAATTGTCGTTTTCTCACGAGGAATATGCGGACATACATTTAGTGTATGGTGAAGCTGGCAGAAACGCTGCATTGGCCAGGCGGATTTAACAGGAAAGGTTTCCAAACCAAAGAATCAGCGAACGTTCAAAAACGTTGATAGGAATTTAAGAGCAAAGGTACATTCCAGGCTCTTATTATAGATAGAGGAAGATCTACACAATCAGGTTATGAAAATATCTTAGATTTATTCGTGAGGGAAACAGAGTTAAGCACACGAAGAGTAGCTGGAGGGTTTTGCATGAGGGGGGTCTACATCCTTACCATTTTCAATCAGTCCAGCATTTAGAGGAGTCAGCTCCTTCCGCCAGGCTTGCCTTTTGCAGATTTATACAACACAATAACCAGGTAAATCAATTAGCCTCCACGTGGTGTACTCTGGTTAACGCTAAAGAGTTGGAATAAAGTGGCAATGAAATCAGGTTAGTTTAAAAGCTCAGCTGCTGCTCTCTGTCACTGTGTTACATTTGCGGAAATCACTGGACAGGTTTGATAATAGGTATAAACATTCAGATAAAAAACAAAAAATGTAGTGAAATTTAAAAAATTTAAAAAAAAAATATTGTTTTAAAAAATCTTTGAAACCATGTAGCTTTTGATGGGAGAATGATAGGGAATTCGTTTAAAAAAACTTTGCATAAGAAAGACAAATTAGAATGGTTATTATGTAGGTTTTGATGTTTTGGAAATTTTCATCCCCATATGGGCACTAAGTGCCTAAAAGTGAGCAAAGATAACTCGTAAAATTTCGAATTTCAATAACTTCCCACAATGACATTGGATCATTACGATATTCAAAGAACAGATTGATGGGAATATGAATTTTGAATTTTATTTTAACTGTACATTCTTAAACTAGCTTAAGTTTAATTAGCAACGAAAACTTAAAATCTGGCGGCTATACTATTTCGGCCAACTTGGCTCCTACCGTTTTTTATATATTTTTATTTTTCAGGAACAGCTTTAATCTTAAGCCCGGTCCAGACGCTAGGTTTTGCACAACGTTTTATCTGCGCAGTCTAAAACGTTGCAAACGCATGGATAGGAAAACTGTGCAATTTTGAGAACGGTACAGTGGCAGCGATAATTTAGTTGGTAAGGCATAGTTATCCGCAACGTTTTGACTGCGCAAATAAAACGTTGTGCAAAACCTAGCGTCTGGACCGGGCTTTACACACTAATGTTACAACCAAGCCTGTACAAGTATTGAAGTTACCTGGGCAATATTTCGCTTAAAAACTTCCTTTCACTACAATTAAGACCTAACCTAAATCTTATCATCATTAGCTTAACCTAATTAGATCTAAATCTTAACCTAGGTCTTACATCTAGCCGCTTCTATTAAATAGCGCATCCATGAGTTGCATTTGGTACTTTTTTTCGCGGGGCGCATAAATGGCTCATTGGAGCAATCTGTACACCCAAGTCACCGGATCAGTCTGTCCGTAGAACCTTGTCGTTAATTCCATGACCCGGTCCCTAAATTGCTTTAGTCTCCGACTCTTGATACAGAGGTTGTCATGCGTATCTTTTTGGCAGAAAGATGTCTGATGACAGATTGATGAATAAAAAAAATACAGTTGAGTAATTTTTTTTATGAATATATGGGGGAACATTGTAGCTAGGACTTAGAGAATTTGGTGGAAGTAGGTTAGGTTAGGTTAAGTTGACGTGGCTGCCGATCTTCAGAGGCCTGACAACCAGCACACATAGGCGCAAGAGAGGCCCGTTGTGATGCCACGATATTTAGTGACTCCCTTCTACTCACTAAAGTCAGGAAACGATTTGCTTCCTTTGACAAACCGGACTATCCCCTTTAGATTTACCAGGGGTAGTTCCGTCAGATTTGCGAGAAAGGGTGCACCGAATGCTGCCAATCTTCTCCTCGCCAAAGCCGGACACTGGCACATGAGGTGAAGGAGGGATTCCTCCTCATCCTCAGAGTCACAGCTCCGACAGAAGTCATTAAACTCTACGCCCAAACGTTGTGCATGCCGCCCTATAAAGCAATGGCCCGTTAGAATGCCCACAGTGCAACGAAGGGCGCTTCGAGTTAAGCATAAAAGCTGCCTGGTGCGATGTGCATCCATGGATACCCAGGACTGCCTTGTTATCACACAGGAAGATTCATCCGCTCAGGACTTCTTAGTGTCCTCAAGATATTTTACCTTATGGCCAGTTTGACCGATGTCATCGGTATACCTATTGAAAAGGAGCAAGAGACCACAGGTAGCAAAGTTCCAAGCCTTGCTAGCTCATCGGCCTCACAGTTGCCGTAAAAACCTCTATGTCCAAGTACTCAAATCAATTGAACAACCGAATGTCTCGACATCTCCCCAAGAGATGCACGGCATTCAGCAACAATCATGGACACTGTACAAGGACCAGCAAGGGTCTTAATAGCCGCTTGGCTATCTGTGAAAATACCAATAATGACCCCGAATATTCGATTACACAGAAGTTAGTCGACTGCCTGATAAATAGCCGCTACCTCCGCCTGAAAGACACTACAGTGGTCTGGTAAACGGAGGGACAGCTTGGGATTCAGCTCATCTGATTATACAACATTCCCGACCTAATTTTTTAGCTTTGAGCCGTCAGTGTACACTGGATAAGCCCATTATAGGGAGTGACACCATCACACCATTCCTCCCTGCCAGGAATGCGAGTTGTGAACTCCAAATCCAGTATACATTGCGGAGCGATGTAGTCAACAACCGCTGGTGCGAGTACTTCCTCGGCCAAGATCCTCGTATGACCGAACTCTGTTCTGTTCCATGCTGACATACAATTTAGTCTCACAGCAGCAAGATTAGCTTGCTGCGAGATTAGTAGATTGGTTAGCAGCCAATGTAGCAGCACAAAAAGTGCCTTAGTAGGGGTGGAGCGGAGCGCTCCAGTTACCAGTAGTGTAGCCATTCTCCGTACTTTTTCAAGCTGCCGTTTGCAGGTAACCTTAAGAGTAGCCTGCCACCAGAAAGCCACCTCAAACAACATAATGGGTTCCGCCACAGCAGTGTAAAGCCAAGCAACAGTACGAGGCTGCAATCCCCAACTCGCCCCTATGGCCTTTTTACAGCAGTAAAGTGCGTTGAAACTCTTCCGAGCTCTTTCTGGTACATTGTAGGCCCATAGTAACTTAGAGTCAAGGATCAGCCCTAAGTGTTTACTCTTCTAGCTCAAATTAATGGAGACCCCATTCAATTTGGGTAACTCGAAACCAGAAACTTTGTACTTCCTTGTAAACAGCACTAGTTGCGTTTTATTAGGATTCACATTCAAGCTGTACTCACGGCACCAACGTGAAAGTTTGCCAAGAGAGTGATTTAACCTCTCCGATACTTTCCCGACACTGAAACAGCTATTTCGTCTGTATAAGAAATCACTTTGCAGCCGGCACGGTCCAGCTTCATTAGAAAAGTATTCACCGTGATGTTCCACAGCAGGGGAGAGAGAGCTCCACCCTGAGGTGTGCCAGTACTGACTCCTCGTCTTAAGCTGGTATTACCCAGCGTAGAGATTACCACTCTACTTTTGAGAAGCTGCACAATAAAAGCAATCAGCCGTTCATCCACATGCAGCATCGAGAGAGCCTCAACAATCGCGTAAGAAATAACGTTATTGAAGGCCCCCTCGATGTCCAGGATGGCAGCAAGCGTAAATTCCTTTAGAGCAAGAGATTTATCAACTTGCTCAATAAGAACGTGAAGAGCGGTTTCAACGGACTTCCCTATGGTATGAACATGCTGCGACTGCGAGATCAACATAGGATCGATTGATCTTTTAATATGGTAATTAATGATCCTTTCCAAAATTTTAATATGGTAATTAATGATCCTTTCCAGGACGGAGTTAAAACTTATTGGACGATATTCCTTCGGCTTAACATGCATAACTTTTCCTGCTTTAGGAATAAACACCACTCTGGATTCCCGCCAGCTGGTGGGAGCATACGAGAAGCGTAGACAAGCGTTATAAATCTCTCTGAGCCAAGGTAGCGATACTTCCATGGACTTCTGGATGTCAGCCGCAAGGACGCCATCAGGGCCCGGGGACTTCAAATGCTCAAAGGAATTAATAGCCCACCTCAGTTGAGAATTTGATATTCTGAACGGCGGCACTGTACTGTAATTTTGCTCCGTCTGAAACGCCACTTCTAGAGGGCAATGATTGCCCGGAAAATGTGCGCCCATCAGAACGTTGAGAGTATCTGCGCTCGAACTAGTCCAAATGCCCTAAGGGTTCATGATGCACCCCATAGCCTTCGGTGTCGTGCTTAAGACCTTACGAAGGCGATTCGCCTCGCTGAGACTCTTTACGTTACCACAGAAATATCTCCATGAGGACATCTTTGCCTTGTGTACGGCATACGTAAAAGCCTTAAGCTTCGTTTTATACAGCGACCAGTCATTAGATCTTTTTGAGCAATTGAACTCCCTCCTACATTCTCTCCGCAGGGTGCTGATCTCCTTATTCCACCAGAGGGGCTTAGGATTTCCCCTGCCTGTGTGTGGCTTACATGCTTCCCTAGATGCGAAACTGAGAGAGCCAGTAAGGGTGTCAACTGCCTTATGCAGTTCATGGTAGCAGTCAATGCTCTTAGGAGCAGTTTCCAGTGAGGATCGAACTAGAGAATTAAATAGCTTCCAGTCCGTCCTCTTTCTGTTAACAAAGGCTTCCTGCTCGGCAGAGCTGCGGCCAGCCACGTTTTACGATATGTACCTATGATCAGAGAAAGAACACTCCTGTAGAACCCTCCAGTCACGGAGAAGTTGCGAGAGCCGCCCACTAATCAAGGTAACGTCAAGCACCTCCCTTCGGTTTGAGGTAAGGAAGGTCGGTTCGCTGCCAATATTGGCAATGAAGAGGTCGTGGGCAACGATGAAATCAAAAATTTCTTCACCTTGGCCATTTGTGTTGGAGCTACCCCATACTTCATTATAAGCGTTAGAGTCAGCTCCCAGATTCAGCGGCCCACTCGTTTTCGTGGCTTCAGCCACGATCCCCTTGACAATGTCGCAGGGAGGGCTAGTGCCATGATCATGTGCCATATAGCAAGAAGCAAACCAGCATGGTATTTGGTCACATTCCACTGCAACAGCCATGTTATCCTTGTCACAGAAGCTATGTAATACGTTTATGGTTTGTGGTTTAAAAAAAAAACGATGAGAGTTCTTTGAGTACTCTGAGCTGTACAATAAAGGTATACTATTTTGTAAAGATATGTCAAATGATAACCTCGTGTCGTTTTTCTCGCGCAAAGCGGAAAAAAATATTCACCAGAGCAAATAGGTATACACAAAATTACGAAAGCTACATTTTCAATTAATTTTGCCCTTTCACTTTCCCTATGCTCCCCAATTGTTCCATTGGTAAGAATGTCCCTACCCATAATTTCACAAAAATCAAGCCATTCTTGCTGCATAGATATAACTAAGCATGTTATTAAAAGACCCATTCATTTTCGTTCATGTGAAAGCAACGAAAATCGTTTTTCCTTACTCGATATTTCGCAAAAGTGCAACGAAATGATGAATTTAAAACAGTCGTGTAGCGGGTATACTAGGCTTACATGCATGGAAAATTGGTATCCTAAAAATGATATGACACAACACTCAGCATCAGTCACGATTAGTTACAAGAAACTAGAGAACATTAAACGCAGTACCGTTGCGTTGACACTAACGATAGTGGCAATTTGACGGAATAGGTGCTTGTTCACTTATCATATATGTACCCTCGAGGAAATCAGTGAGTTAAATTGTGTGTTGGCAAATTATGTAAAATATTGCGCTGGTTTTTGGTCGAAATTTTAAAAAGTGCGGTTAATTCAATTTTTATAGTTATTGATTGAGAATTTGAGTGAGGCTAAAGGAAGGAGGCTCAGTGCATTATATATTTCCTTCAAAAATCTAAAATGGATCGTGGGTAAAAAAGGCCAAGATCAAAAATTGGAATATGGAGAAAGTTCATCTGATTTTTTTTTAACTATTTCGCCATGATTTCTTCGAAATCCTGACCATTCCAACAGCCTTTACGTGCACAAGTGACACTGCCGAAGCCATCTACCCTCGATTCCATCCAAGCTCAATCCAATCAATAACGATTGCAAATATTATTCCGATTTCGAAAATCGATTTCTGCACTTTTCAAAAGCTTATTAATGTTCTGCTTTCGGCTGTACAACTAACCAGCCGCTTAAATTCCTATAATTCACAGGTACATTCGATCCCATCTATGCACACCCATTAGCGGCGGCTCGGAATCACAGCTCGTACATCCAATGCCTCCTCGAGGGCTTTTAGCGGTACCCGGCGATAATAACATACGACTTTTAGGATTTTCTGCTCCCATATTGGCATATGTCACATTAGATTGCAATCTTGTTCGTAGTTTTGCGAACCATTGCTCGATTGCTAAATTTACGGTTTAAGCTAGGCTACCGCCGCGCCCTGCTTTCTTTTGCCAATGCGACTAATTTGCCGCGCGTATGCAATTGCTGCGGCTGCGTCGATGGTGACACAGTGTACGCAGATGCCGGCAGACAGACAAGTAACAGGTTTTCCAGCTTCTCAAGGCTGAAAGGTGCACGGACGGCACATATGTATGAGCGTTAAGTGTTCAAGTGCTCAAAGGCAGTCAGTGACACAGGCAGGCAGGCAGGTCTACAAGCAAGCAGGCACAGGCTGTTGGGACACCTTTCAAGAATGACTTTATGTATGTGACTTACTCGTTAAAATATTGCGTAAAGTTGCGTAAGATCACTATTATAATATTGTGTCTCCGTTTAGCGATTTCGGTATCTGGCAGATACAGATAGTTTAAGAAAATTGCTTATGCATTCGATTGCGAGGTGATTTCATTCAATTATTTCGATATGATGCGGAATGGCGGTGTTGAAATGAGGTCTGGGCGTGATTATGGGATCCTTGTCAAGAGTTTCGATCGAATGAAGATAATTAGCCCTTCTGGTATTTCATGTGATATTTTTTGATTGCTTACTTGATTTCGTAACACTAGCAGAGGTAAAGGCTTGTAATTGGTGTGATATAAAGGTAATAGTAATAATTCGAACGCAAGAATAATTGCACTGAAAATGATTGGTATATTGAGAGCATAAAGCATATAGAGAAATGTCTCTAAGGACACTATCGTAATATCCAGCATTTGCATTATCTCGATGTCTTTCGTCAGGTTTAGGCTACTGAAAAAATTTTCAAAATTACATTACCATGAAACCAAGTATGAAGTCAAGATATTTTGAGCCACGATATATGTTTTTTAAAATATTTTGATATCTGCGCCCAACGTGGGCTTCAAGACAAGGTTATATTGAGGCATCATTAGTCAGCCTTAATATGAACTATAAAATTGTATTTCATGCTCAGGGTTCGAAAAAACACATTTTTTTCAAAGAAAGTTTCAGATGATTTCCGCCCTTTTATGATTTTCTATTCATCTTTTAAAAGTAATACAAAAAATTATAGTCTAATGTGCTGGCTGCTATGGAAAATACTCTGGTATACTCATTTATAAAGCTGTTAGTAAATATTTAAGTTAGAGTAAAAAATGAGTGAGCAGTTTTCCAATTCAACGAAAAGCATAATATAATTCAAGAAACATAATTTTTATTGTGTAAAACCGATGTTAAATGAAATTTCCACCAATTCTCACTAATGTATGCCAATATCTTAAATATTCCAAAATTCAAGGGTTTCTTCGAACAGTTTTGCAACAAATGCAAATAAAAATTCCCGCGTGCGCATTTTTCACCTTCAGTGTTCTTTCAGTTTTGAGCACTCGAGAGGCAGTTGTTTCTTACTGATTCTAGTTAAACTCAAGTTTGGTTGCCTATAGTTTTCAAAACGCCAATATGCCTTCAATCCGAATTAGTACTGGTTGGAATCTGATCGGCAATTGGTAAAATTCTAATACACATTTTTTGTTGGGTACACTAGCATAGACCAGGAGATTTTTGGAATACGGGAAATTTGGGAAATTTTCGAATACAAAAAGACGAGAAAATGGACATTCAGGAAGGAGATACCAAAGAAACGAGCAATTGGCATCCAAACATCTGGTGTGGATTGTAAAGGCATGAACGATATGATGAAGCTGCTGATCAATGCTGTGTTCTCTCAAATCCAACAAGCTATGGAACTGGTCATGAAACATAAAAACGCGAAACACTGAAAACGCACTGACGACAATTCAACAGAGTTAGGCAGATGCAATTTTTTATATTATCGTGAGTTCTTCTCGGACGAGAAGAGGAACGACTTCATCGAGCCAAAAAGAGATCCACAAATGAAAAATTGATATCTGCTCAATAAGAAATACTAGAGCAAGAAGCTCAGCACTCTAATGAAATGCTAAACAACAAGCAATGCAATCAGTTAGAGGTCTGGGATAGGGTAGTATACACTGAAAAAATATATATAGTGCGTATTTCTATGTGACATAGCGCAGTAGTTTTAGGTTGTATACATAGTATCCTTAGCTATAAATTTGGGCTCCGAGCACCATAATAAAAAAAATCTATGCAGCGTAGAATTCCATGTGACATAGCGAGGTAACTATGGCTGTATAGGCAATTTATTGGATGACCTGAGCTATAAATCATAGCTGCAATTACCATTTGAAAAATTCACTATACACATAGTTTTTATTCCCATGCACATATTCTTGACTTCTATGGTTGACATTTTATTACAGTGGACTATATAACAGTATGAATTGAATAAGCTCGCGCAGCCTTGTGAGTAGAGTAAATTCTGGTATCCCTGGATCAAATCCGAAATTGGTCAGAAGAACAGGACACCGAAAACCACTCGCCTCAAAAAAATAGGCGAATACAGTTTAGAAGAAGTTGAAACATTCTTCTATTTGGAATCAAAAGTCACCACCGACAACACTTACCATGAAGAAACTTGCGTACGAAGCTTTTTTTCATTCAATAAAGTTGTCCTGATTAAGTATTTCCAAGAAAATTAAGCTTCTACTATACTGACTCTGGTCTTGCTAGTTGTTAAGTATTCGCGGAAATTAAAATTCATGTAAGCGACAAAGATCTGGCTCAGAAAGTCTGCGGGAACAGGATTATTAAAAATAGACTCCAGGTATGTATGACTCCAAGGTATGTCCAGTCTTCAGGAAAATATGCTGACGATATCAAAATGAATACCGATGGGACAAAAGGGAGGTATCTGGATCTGGTCGTAAATGATGATGATGCATTTTATTTCTTCTTCTTGAGTAGTTCTTTACTCTGTGAAATCCAAAGGGGCTATTTTAAAGATTACTATTCTTCCTCTTGGGGGCCCGGTAGCTCTCCTGCGGCGTGCTACGGGGCCTGCGGTTCCGAATCCCGCCAGTTGTGTGAATGCGTGTGATTGTCTATGAGGGTGGCAAATGGGCCCAAACTGGTGGCCTAATGCTGGTCGCGTTCCCGGCAGCCCTCTTAGTTTAGGGGTTTATACCTAACCTAACCTATTCTTCCTCTTGGTGGTGAAAAAGCTGTGTCTCGTTTTATTGGATATGATATTGAAGTAATAGTAAATTTAATGGAATTGATTTGCTAGAATTCTAAAAAAATCTATATAAGTAAATCAATACTATAGGTGGTTTTTTGAAAGCAAAATCCTCATTTTTAATAATGATAACAGGAATTGAATTTGGAATTGAATATTTAGCAAAAACAGGAATTGAATATTTAGCAAAAAATTATTTATTTTGAAGAAACAGATCAAACTACTCTCGACACTAGCAACACCTATTGAAACTGTGAGCATTTCGGAAGCTCAACAAGATCCAGTCTCACTACAGACGAGATACAGTAGCCTTAGAAAAAATAAGGCTCCAAAGATAGATGGGACACCCGCAGAACTGCTCCAGAGGGCAGGTCTTCATCTATATATGTATATCCTTCCCTATCGGTTAAAATGAAAAATATGGACAAAGGAGGAGCTACCAGATGATTGGCAAAAGAGTATAGTATGTCTTATGCACAAAAAGGAAGACCGTTGAAGTGTGAAAACCGCTTTGTTTTTCACGTCACATAAAGTGCTTCTACATATCATAGCAAGAAAACTAAAGTCCTACTAGGAAAGCATTATATGGGAATATCCGGTTAGCTTTCGAGGTAGACAGTCTACAGTTGGCCAAATATTTTGCGCAAAACACGTTCCCGAAAAATGTGTTTGTTTCTGTTTTGAAAAAAAAGTTTATGTATTGGAAAGTTTTCATTCGGGGTATGCGGGAGAAAAATATTCAATTTAAATATAAAATCTTGGTGCTACGCGTCATCAATTTTGATATTCGATGTCACAAGGTCCCCTGATTTTTAATCATTTGGCCGTTCTATTATATACATGTGTAGCTGATGAACACTAGATAGCTTTTATTTGAAACGAAATTGAAAATTCGGTAAGTTTGAAAATTTCAAATGCCTTTTCCCTTTGATAGCTTCTGATATGTTATGCCTAATTAAACTACCATACTACGTTCTATGCCAAAGTAGGATGATGAGTGCAATCATTGTGATTTCCAATACCACATTATTTATTTTTATCAAATCGAAAGTTCAAATCGACAACGCTGTTGCAATCCACTCATCACATCCCACATTCATTTTCCGACAATCGACCCTTTCATAATCTGCCCATGGCAGATCATTAGCATTTTACCTTAAAACAATTAACAATTATGCAACTCGATCCACAGTCTTATCGCGCTCTCGAATCTCTCTTCAGAAAGGAAATCGCTCGAATAGTCAGTGCTTTCAATAAAGTGCATCACCTCTTCGCTTAAATCCACCTACCAGCCATTCAGGCAGTTTACTAGACAGGCAGAGCCTGCATTTTCGATCAAGTTGGCTTTCATTCTTCCTCGTCCGATCTGCAACAGTAACAACGTTTCAGTGGATTTTCGTATAAGAAAGATCTCATAAATCGGCAACTGGCAAGGCTAAAGTTAACTTGTTCCCATTGATCTACAATTATCTGCCTTTTACCTTTCACAACATCCCGTACGTTGTCTTCGTCGCCGACGTCGTCGTTTGTCGAGATGTCGAAGATATTGTTGTAACAGCACGATTAGGCAACACCACCGGCAACTACAAGAACTACAGCACACTGAATAACAGTTACACAATCTCACCCTTAAGATGAAATCGATTATGGTCGACGACGATCGGCGATAATCTTTCAATTTTTTCGCTTCCTTGTTTTTGATTACCACCGAACATCGACCCGACCGATACCCGGGCAGTATGACCAATATTGGTTTGGTGGGCATATAACTTTGCCTTTTGGCTAGATGACGACAGCGATCAAAACGACGATGATGATGGTAATAATGATGATCACCACCAATCTATTATACAACAGCATACAAGGAAATATTTTCCAACTTTGAATGCCATTGCATTGCAGACGGGCGATGAGTGCAATATGCAACTGCAGCAACGATGCAATACACGGCAGTACTGTTACGACGAGTATGAAATCTATTGCATTATCTCAATCTCTGTAATCGCGAGCGTGCATTGCTTTGCACATTTCTCTGAACTTTCTTTCGTGAAAATCACCAAGAAGCCGTCGCACCAGTTCATCGCAACCATATTGCTGATGTTTTTATTTTAAAGATCACTGCTAGCGTTCGGGAAGCTTCAATATTTACAGAAACTGAGAGATACTTTTCACTGGATTGGAGTTTTGCATTATATATATTTCATTAGAAATAAATGGATTTTTTTTTATGACCAAAAGAATTATTTAAAATTATTTTTTTACACGAAAAAAATCCATTCAAGAAGTTATGCCAAGTTCAATAAATTCTGTAAGACTATCGAAAAAACTCATTTAGATAACTTCGTATTATCACTGTATTTCCTGATTCAATTTTCTGGATGCAACTGCCTGAAGAAAGCAGATTGCAAGAGAGTGCATGGTGCAATTCGAAACCGGCATTTTTTCTATCACAGCCAGAAATCAATTTTGGTTTGTAAAACTACTCTCTACCAGGAACTCACGAAAGGTACTCACATATGAGTACGAACATATGTACGTGCATATCTATTAGCTGCCTAACTGGGCACATTAGACAGATCGACAACACGAGCTAGTTGAGTCAGCCTTATAAGACTGTTAATTCAAATTGTTGGTTGGTCGTCGGTTGATCAGTCGGTGCCTAATGCCTACTATGCCGAAATGCAGGAAGACTTTTTCATTTCCTTCATTGCAGTGCATGTTGGCTGGAGAAGTCACTGACTGCACTGTCTGTACTGCACAAAATGGCATTGCACTAGCAGCCCAACGCTGTCGAGTGCAGGCCATCCACAGAGAGTAATGTGCATGCGATGCAATCCAATGACACGAAGCATTTTCCTGGTGGTGTACATTATGCAAAAAGTGAACTGAACCGCGATTACGATTAGATCGATGAGAGGTCGTCTGATCAAAACCCGGTGATATAATAAAACAATTGCCATTAGAGAGAGTATAATAAGGGAAATTACCGTTAAACCTTATGAAATGGTAATTTGTTTGGGTTTGGCGATGAGCGATTTTGATAGAAGGCAAGAAAGTGGCACTGTTGGTGGATCTTTAGTGACCTTTGCTTGTTCGGTTAAATATCAAACTTTGCGAAAACATTTTTAAATTCAATAAGATTGTTAATCCAAAAAAAAATATTATTTTCACCTTCAGACTTATGTAAATCAGAGCTCTTGCACAGTACAACAAATAATGGTATTTTTAAATAATGTTATTTCAAAATAATAATAATTGTCTTTAAACGTTAGCGTAGTAAAAAGTGTAAAAACGAGCTTGTGACAGTGCCAAAATGGGCTGCCACACTATCGTGAAAAAGTTAAAAAAAGATTTAAAATAGAAATTCTATAGTATTAGGTGTGATTTGGTTTGAGACTTATTGTGGGAGAGACTTATTCTGGAGTATAATGCGGAAACATACCGGTTGACGAAGCGAACGATAATAGCCAGTACATTAGTGACTTCATATGCAGGAAATAAAACAATAAATAATGTAAATAAGTAAGTAAAAAATGAAATATGTGTGAATTAAAAAAAAACTTTGACTCTCTGAACTTATTGTAAAGTTTCTGATTTGCATTGCTGGCTAATCAAAATATCGCCACGTCCCTTGCCTAATCATTCAGGTATTCAATTCTTAAGTATCTACTGAGGATGTTCAAAAAGATGCGATGTTTGAAGAAGAACATTAGTATTAAAATCAATTTGGGCAAAAATTCGTTTTTCTATATATATATATATATATATATATATATATATATATATATATATATATATATATATATATATATATATATATATATATATATATATATATATATATATATATATATATATATATATATATATATATATATATATATATATATATATATATATATATATATATATATATATATATATATATATATATATATATATATATATATATATATATATATATATATATATATATATATATATATATATATATATATATAAAACTCGGGAACGCGCCATCCGATTGAACTGAAATTTTCAGGATATATTGGTGTATAAGCAGAATAGTGCCAGGTCTCACAAAAAGCTAATCATCTTTAACCCTTTGGCGACGGCAGCCGTTTTAGTGATATTTTAAATATACCTATTTTTCTATTAACATATAACTTTTGCAAAAATAAAGTTTATGGAATGAATTTTTAACGTGATCTTAATGTGAATATGATAATTGTTTTGAAATTGTTAGCCCAATGTTTGCGCTAGGCGCCTAAAATGAGATTGGGAAAATTTTTGTATTGCGATAACTTTTGACCAGATTAGCAAATCATTATGAAACTTACAGGGCATATTGTTCTTACTAGACATGGGTAACGCAGCAAATTTTGAAGCGCTGATACACTGATACCAGCGCCAGCAGTGGTATCAGCGCACTGCGCTGATACCATTGCGCTATGATACCATGATCTTACATACGGCGCTGGTAGCATTGCGCCGATACCATTCACTCAAAAAAACATGATTGAAAAAGCTTGTATGGAACGAGAGCCACCCACGCTACTGATACCGACAATCGGTATCAGCGCAGTGGTATCATGGCTAGTGCCTCAACGCAATTGCGCGGCGCAGCGCTGCGTTACCCATGTCTAGTTCTTACTAAGTTGTAGACACGTGTGGTTTTTTTTGAACGTGCTAGCAGCACTGCAGCTACGGCAGGCATTGATATTGAAAGCCTTCAAACCATCGAATCTAATGAAAAATGTTCGTCTTTGACAGTGAAAACTAACTCATATAGAAATCTTATGCTTTGTCTACACTCTAAAAAGTGGGTCTATAATTAATACTTTGATAATAGGAAATATATTCATTTTTCCGTATAAAATAACGAATCCCAAATTTTTTTACACATTCGATGTGCATTTTTTGCTTTTACATCATATCAGCTGAATAATACACCGCTTTTTGTAAATTGAAGCAAAAAGAGTGTAAATTTACTAGTTTGCTATTCACCTTTGCGCCAAAGCCATAAAATTACATCATTTTCTCGAATTTGACTTATTATTGGTGTAATATTGTGACGGAAAACGGTAATTTGGCAAGATTGAACGAGTATGACGTTTGGTGATCATTGATTACATTTGAATAGTTGCAGTTAAGTGCACAGTGCAGCTTTTTCTTTCCGTGTTATAAGTATAGAAGTGTAGAATAGTGATAGAAGTGTAGAATAGTAATAGAAGTGTAGAATAGTAGTAGAATAGTGTAATAAGTTTATGTGCATATTTGGATATATTAAATTAAAATAAACTGTAACCTGAAAGGAAAAAGTTTTTGTATTTGATAATAAAAAAATATTTATATTTTACTTCCTTGACTTAATAGGTCTCTCACCTTTTTTGGCTTTTAAAGTTACCTATTTACAGTTTTTTGTTAATTATATTTCATTTGGGGCAATATTTTATATTACAGCATATTCCTGATTTAAGTGGCTAAACTTTAGATCATGAAATTCACGCTTAAGTAGTGCGAATTTCTTAAAATTGGTCACAATAAATAACTTTTGATGTAGAAATTTACCAGTGCTAGCAGTTTTACACATTTTTGTTGAAATTCACGAATTAATGACGCTTATTATTTTAGAAAACTCTTAAATAGCAACCTTTATTACATAAGTTTCATCCATTTGCGTCCAAAATTTACGTCTTTTTAGGGTAAAATTGCACGATTTGGTCGTAAAAAAATTTAAACACTTAATACGTAAAATATTCTGTTTGCGCACTTTTGTAAATTTACATCTTTAAAAGTAGGAAACCAGTTTCCTACTATTATAAGGGTAAAATTCAACCAAAATTTTTTTGAGTGTATACAACGAAAGGTAAACTTTTGAAATTTCACATCGGACAAGAACGGTAACCCTCCTCCAATTCACCTAAATTTTAGGCATCAAAAACTTCTGTTCGCGAGAACTCACGATCCAATTATCAGATGCAAATGAAATTCACAAAATTTATTGGTATTACGTAGGACCAGTTCTGATAGAAGCGATTTTGAAATGCGGGTAGCTCTGTGCCATCTTGAAAAATTATAAAAGTAGCTGAACCCTGCTCTAAGCCGTGTTTGGTAGAAATTTGGTTGAAAAATTCGGTTGGTGCTGCCAGCTATGGTAATTGTGGTGTCTTGGAATTAAAGCTTTTTACCCTATAACTTCCAGTGCAGTCATGAAATGAAAATGAATTTGACATGATACATGGAACTTATTATAGGCATTATTCAGAAGGAATCTGGTATAAAAAAAACTATTACAGGGTTGCCAGCTATTGTTGGTTTTGTATTTATTTGCAGTATCTTTATTAAGCGATTTTATCGTTAAGTTTTCAAACGGTGATAATCTCGCAGAGACAATAAGTAAAAAATATTAAGTTTTCGCAAGTTTGAAAACTTTCGCCACTGGTAGCCCTAAATTTCTTTGTACCCCTATAACTTCCAATGCAGTCATCAGATCAAAACGAAATTCGCAGAGTAGGTTCATTTCAATGTAAGGCAGGTGTGATATATTTTTGGCTTTGATGCTAGCAAAGGATTGCCAGTGCGAGGCGTTTTTTTTACTATTATCGTATCAATAAATGCTTACATTAAGTATTCATATCGCGAACATTTACAATGAAAATAAGTTGCCAATGTTTAAATTTTCGAAGTTCTAGAACATTTTTGGTTCCAAATATCTTTAGATTTTTTACCCTAAACATCTTTCTATCTCTGTAACTTTCGACAAAATCATCGGATAAAATTGAAATCGATAGAGTTATTTAATTTTAATATAAGGCAATCGTGGGAGACTTTTAGTTGCAGTGCTGGTAAAGTGCTGCAACCATTGAGCATTTTCTTTGTTTATCTTATGTTATGCTGCTTTCAAAGTTTTGCAGTGGTTGGCTTTCCTAAATCTTGAAATTCATGCAAGTGGTAGTCCTGAAATCCTTTCCACCCTATGAGCTTAAATGCATTGTTAAGATCAAAGTGATTTTGCAATCGAAATAGGTTGGAGCACATGTGAAAGAATATGCACTCAAAATCTGCACGATTCTTCTACTGTTCATCGAACATTAGTGTTTCTAGCGGTTCAGGTGCGCTAGAGTTGTTTTCTTATTTAATTATAATTAGACCTATTAGTCTTTTATCCTGCGTTTTTGAGAAAGTTCTGCTGAGAAATCTACTTCCAACACTTGAAGATACAGGGAAAATTCGAGAACACCAATTCGGATTTCGAAGACATCACAGCACCATCCAACACGTCCATCGAATCGTGTCGGACATCAAAATAACATTCGATTATAAAAAGTATTGTACAGCAGCGTTTTTGACGTAACGCAAGCCTTTGACAAAGTCTGGCATGAAGATTTGATCTTCAAAATCAAATCAATGGTTCCGAGAATATTTCAATAAATACTCTCATTCTATCTAACCGATCGCACATTCCAAGATAGATACAAAACCTATACTACCACAAAATAACGAGCGCATCTGGTGTACCTCAAGGAAGTATCTTGGGACCTGTACTCTACACAATCTTTACATCTGATCTCCCAATAAGCGACAAAACAACTACAGCTACCTTTGCGGAAGACGTCGCCATTCTTTGCAATGATTCGAATCCAGCTATGGCATTCCGAATACTGCAGGCCCACAGCTCACTTCTAGAAGAATGGCTAGCGAAATGGAGAATCAAAGCGAACAAAACCAATGCATGCACGTGACGTTCACATTACTAAAACTAACCTGTCCTCAAGTATATCTAAACAATGTACCAAAACCTCAAAACAACGAAATGAGGTATCACGGAATGCACCATCACGCTCATTTGGAAACAGCATACTGAAGCGAAAAATCAGTAATTGACGCTCGGATTCAACAATTTCAAATGTTCAATAGCATGTCCAAACTTTCTCTCGACTCTTAAGTCCTCGTCTGCAACTCTGTTCTGAAGCTAATCTAGACCTATGGCTTACAACTTTAGCGAGCAGCCCGCCCATCAAACACTAATACCATTCAGAGAACCCAATCAAAAATACTTCGATCTATCACCGGAGCCCCGTAATGCTTCCGTAACAGTAATCTCCACTAGGACCAGGGTATCGAGACGATTGCAGAAGAAATTAAGAACCGCAGTGGAAAATATATTGCAGCTCTTACTCATCATCCCAACAAGCTAGCCAAAAGAATATTAGCCCATCGTAAATTTCAGCGATTGAAAAGAATCGACCCCCCTCGCAACTATCTGCGCTCCCTAATCGATCGTTGAAATACGGGAAATCTGTTTGTCAAGATACCAAATACATTTCCAATAATACGCCTGATGCGTATTGAAAAATTGAAAATTATTCCCACCCTGGCTATCCCCATCTGACTTTCATGTAGCTAAATAACGCGATGTCTTCGATAAATGCTAACTGGTGGAAATATAATCCCCCAGGTGAATATTTTTCATTAGAACAAGTGTCTTAGTTTCTTTTTTGTTTGTTTCTTTGCAATAGCAACGATCTTCAAGCATGTGTCTGGAACAAATTTCATTCTTACCAGGTAGTTCATATCATCTTCCTGCTTCCGCGAATGCTGCTTCTATTATTTTCTGATTCGAAGTGAAGGTACCAGCGCTCGAAGTATTAGGTGACTACTCTCATTAGGGCGCCAGCCTACAACCTATGGATTCGTGACCCACCTTGAGCTCATTCTCGTATTTTTTGTCTTAAGGGGAGATATACACCTAGAAGCCGAAAAAAAGTTCATTTTCGTGCATTTTTTAAGGAAAACTATTTGAAATATACACCTAGGAGCCGAAAAAAAGTTCATTTTCGTGCATTTTTTAAGGAAAACTATTTGAAATATCGGATTGGGAGTTTAACTATTTGAAGGTATACACATTCAAAATATGATTTTTTTTTTATTTCAAACTATAAAAAATATATAACGATATTGTATGATCCTTGGAGCGCCGTAAAAGAAACAGCGTTAACGGTACCCACTGGTGTTTCTTCAAAAATCATCTGAAAAAAAAAATCAAAAAAGATTATTAAATTAGACACAATAATCTAGTACTTGTCATAGCCAATTTTGAAAATATCGATTAATGACAAAATGGCGGACGTTTGAACATGCATTGTGGTTTTTGGACCAAAAATTTGTTATTATTTTGCCTATAAAACAAAAACTAAATAACGAGAAAAAATACTATGACAAGTACTAAATAATGCTGAATAAAATAATCACAAAAAAAACTAAGGCAATCGGTTCATTGGTTTTCGAGAAATTTTGGGTACCGATTTGAAAAACGTGTTTTTAAGAAAAACGCGTTTGAAAATTTGCGACTGAATAAATCATTAAATTTGTCAACTTACATGGAATCATCGATACTAGGCCCATAGTACAAGTCTTCTACGGTCTCCGGAATATTCATAGTTTCAAATTTTTGCTGCCGACGCCGCATTTGACCTTCTTTCGTCTGTTCTTGCGCTTGCGGCTCGGCTTTCGTTATGCGAGTTTTGTGTTCTTGCGCATTGTACAAATGCGCTCCTGATCCGACCGATATTCCTAACACGTTCATGACTTCAAACAATGAGGTGAAACCATTCTTGAACGTGCATGTTGCAAGAAATACTGCAATGTTAACGATTTTGACCCCGATGTTCATCGTTTTTGGAGCTATCTTCCAAATAAGTTGTTTGAAGCTCTCATTGCAGTTTTGGGAAGCCAATCATGCCCAAAAACATAATTGAATCATAAAATAGGTCTACACTTCGTTCACAATATAAAAAGACACGTATTGTTCGAATAGTCACTTGTCGCTACCTGCCTGTCGGATCGGCGCCGCAAAACACGTTTCACTCTCTCGGCTATAAGTAGCTTATTTATAGAAATATTAACTTGGCGTTTTCACCAGATATTGTTGAAACCTCAATCTTCAAGAAAATATACAAAAAAAAATTGATTTTTTCGACCATTCTAGGTGTATATCTCTCCTTAAGTGTCACATAATAAAGAGGTACCTGGGATGGATATAAAACCAGCGTTCGATAAATTAAAAGCGACTCCTATTTTGACAATAAGTTGCTAAGAATAAATTGAGGCTTTTAATCTTTCTTTATAAGAATCTGTAAGTAATTTTCAAAAATGTAGCTGTTTTTTAATTCAATGCTATTAATTAAGTCCATTAAATGCAGAAATCCCTGAACTTTGTATGACATATAAAACAAATTATTCTTGCCAACCACATTTGCTTCTGGTCTATTAATATCATTTTAGCTTTTGAGATCTAAAAAGCCAGCTTACTTAATGTGTGTTTTTTTTTTCAATTTAAAAAAAACTATTACTTAATATAACCCAGCTTTTGTATTTTAAATAGCTTTTCGCATATTTTCTTTCATCTCTATTAAATCGAAGTGTAAAGTGTGATTCATTTCAACTTTAAAATTAGAGCTCATAGGTATATCTAAATAAGTTATCCGCCTGAATTTCAGATTCACAAAAAAATATAAATAAATGAATACAAAAATTGAAATGTTTACTTAAATTTTAAAATTTAACAATACTTGCTTCGTGATTCCTTCCTTCATACCAAATCTTTCAGCATTGTGAGTAGAATACAGCAATTTATCCCTGCATTTTCTTCTCTGCTCCTTCACATCCACGTTATCCTTGGCATCGAACACATATTCCTGCAAAAAGAACTGGATAGCAGAGCGTAGTTTCGATCTACGGACCTCTGGGTTATGGGCCCAGCACGCTTCCACTGCGCCACTCTGCTGCTTGTATACCGAGAAATAAAAGCTAACCAGCTCATTTGAACTAATCCAAAAAAAGTCGAATGTTAGTCATAAAAAGTTTTGCGTTTGATAGCGAAAATTATCTATCGATTGAACACCTCTGATAATAATAAGATTTTATTCTTTTCACAGAATATAAATTTCATTGATTCATTCAATAATGATTAATTTTTATTTGAATCACATTTAGAGACGTGATTCGATGCATGTCTCCAGAGTGTTTGTAAACTTTGTAAACTAGTTAGACTAGCGTCCATTCACCACACACGTCATGATTCACAGAAAAAAAATATGCAAATAGTACTAGACATGTAGATAATACCCGTAGCTTAACGTCTAGCACTCGATAAGCATTCAAAGCGTTTTCTTAACGCATAGATTTTAATCAAAACTGAGCAATGTGGCGTCAGACTTGACTGTATGTAGGTTTTTGCAATTTATGTGATTTTAGTCGATGATTATATTGTGATTCGTTATGAGGTACTTTTCTGTTTTTCCCCCTCCATTTTTTTCACTTTTTGTTGTTGCAATGCTTCTAAAATTGATTAGAAAGTAGTAATTAACCAAAATTATGGCGGAAAAACACGTTTAAAAAAAAAAATTGTTTTCTGCTAATTTTTTATTTTTTTTTAAATGTTTATGCTTTAATATGATATGTATTCATAGAAACTTATTGTTGGGGGGTCTCCCCCCAACCAATGACCCAAAAAACCAGGAATGTGAGCAATTGTAGGGCAACAAATAAAAACAAAGCATTTGATGGGAAAAAGCCTAGTCGGCATAAAAAACCCATTTTTAATACATGTAATAAATAACAAATAACATCGAACGCAATATAAACAGTAACATCCAAATTAAAAAACAAACAAAATATAATAATAACACTTCAAAATAATTTTTCAAAATTAACAGGTAAATTCACTAATATTTTGTAACATTTTTCCGAATAATTGTTCATCTTTGTATCGATGACGCCAGAGAAATTCACATGGCAAATGCTGGATTCTTATTTATGTGAATAAATAATAACACAACAGCACATTAACTTTTAAAAAACTCATTCTGCCGCATAAAAATGAATAAAATATTTTAAAATAGGAAAAAATTTTTTTTTAATGCATTTTTCCACCTCAATTTTTGTGGAGTAACACTTTTTAACCCATTTCGAGCAATTTTCATTAAAAAAAAAATTGAAAAAAAAATGAAGGGGGAAAAACAGAAAAGTACCCGTTATGATGATTGGATTTTGAAGAGGCACTCACGTACATATCGTCGCTGTTAAATCAAACCGGCATATCTGCAAAAATCGAGTTTTTGGTATCAAACAATTCCTCTTTTTCCCGTCTATTTTTATGTCGCACCGGCATATCGTATAGTTGAATAAAAATCCGTCTAATGGTGCTGTGCCGGTATGCATTTACGAGGAAACAGCCCACACGCGAAAACTTTAAAGCGCTCTGGTGAAAAATATGCATTTTGCAGATATGCCGGTTTGATTTTACAGCGACGAAATGTACATACATATGTGTTAATAGATAAGCGCGGTAATTTATCAGTTTTCGTGAGCGAGACAAAGATGAATTAGCAGTCATTGTCTGTGATACTGCTGATACTGATGTCACTATTCATCAAATGGACTCGTGACCTTTTATCGAATATCAATTTAATAACTAGAAACAACTTTAAGTGCACAATATTGTCTGCAGTACAGGTCGGAAAAACATAACTGAAAGACCAAAATAAAACTCCAAAATAAAAAAGTAACAATACCATCTATCTTTTCAATATCATAAATATTTAACGGCTTCAAATCACCTGCTTCCTCTCGATTCGATCCATTCGCTAAAAACCCACAGCCAACCAGTTCACCACAGCACGCATTTATACACAGCATACTACATACGTACATCATCATTCATCCAAGCCCGCACTCTATTGCCATTAAAATCAATTTTTGGTCATCGTGCTTCTACATACAACACCGTTCATCTTAATCCCTAAGGACCTTGTCGTAAAAACATCGTTTTATTTAAATGAGGGTCGCGATCTCTTGTGTCTTAAATCCACCAGCAGCACCTGCTGCTGTTGCTCTTGCATGATCCATCTTCAACCATCGTTTTTCTTCAAAACAACAAAACAGGTAATAAAAAAAATCCCTAGGACGTGGAAGCATAGCATCAAGAAGGCCTACCGGCACAGTCAGGACGTTAAGAGGTCCTACTGAAATTTCGAAGACAAGACCTGGCAAAAGACAGAACACACGAAAAATGCTACAAAGAAATCGAAAACTATAGACTACGAGTAGTGAATGGGAACCTTCGAATCTTTTTTGAGCGCCCAACACGCTCAAAAGGGCCATCGGCCGAACGATTAACATGATCGCCAACTTTTATTCAGCGGACCCTTCGAAATTAGATTGCGTTCCGAAAATATTGATGGGATCATGCCGGGCATTTTAGTAGGTAGACGAAGGGGAAATAAATCAACCGAAACACAACACAAAACATACGAAATGCTCAAAGAAACATCACATTCGAATTGTGTAGAACTAACAATAGAAGGGATTTTATATACGTTGACCGATCATGCAGAAACACCTGCCCTAATTTTCAGGTTCTTCGAGACATCGATGATATCCTTTGTTTGGTCCGAGGTAGTGGAGACAAGACAATAATAATTGCGATGTGTGTTGTTGAGTTTGGGGAATCGAAATACAGAAAATAAACAATTTTTACAGAAATATCTTTGAGGATTAATTAATTTATAATAAGCTGCAACTTAAGTAAATAAATACTGCTATGAAGTATACCTCCGATTTCAAAAATTTTCAATTAAAAAAAAAACTAAATTGTGGTTAAATGTAAAATCACCAACAACACCACCACTCTCCATCTCAACCGACCTCGGGGCCATGCATATCCTCTAATCGCCAAAGTCTACTGCTGCAGCAATGAAGCGTCATTATCGTCCTTTTGATCGTTAGTGAAAATTCAGATGTACCTAAATTCCAATCGAAATGCATCGACAACGAATCTCGAGTTTGACTACAGCAAATTCTCTTGCCCTTTAAGGCTGGTACTGAGTTCGAGTTCACGTGAAATTTTGACATGTTTCCATTATCTGGTCATTCTTTCGAGCGAAAATTTTGACAACAGAGAAAAGCAGAGACACTGCTCATTCTTGACGGATAAAATGTCAAGAATTTCACTTTTCGATCGATTTTCTTATTGGAAAGTCATTTGCACTGCTCAATTTTCAAATTGAAACACTAAATGTCACTTTTTCGCTCGAAAGAATGAACTGCACAAACTAAATTGGCGTGAAATGATTGACAACATGTTTCAGTGCCATCTATGTTTTCGAAGCGAAAGCAACTTCAAAGCAACTTTTCATGCTAAGAACACAGTACCAAACTTGCTTATTTTCAAGCTAAATTTTCGCCGAAACAGATTTCACGTGAAATTTTGTATGAAGATTTCACGTGAAATCGAACTCAGTACTATGCTTTAGGTGGTAATTATATTTTTTTGGGAGCCATTTCGCCCGGACTGAAATCATGCTCAGATAACAGGCCTACTACAGAGCGACCGTTACTACAGCTTCTGCTCCTGATGAGCGTCTTCTTCGGCTAGTCATTTGCAGATGTTCGATGAGTTTGGTTAAGAAAACAACCAAAATATGTTGCAATTCACCTGTTGCCGGTCCGGTTTTATCTCAACCGGCATCATATCTAGTTTATTGCTTTGTTGCGGGTATTAAGAGTCGAGAGATAAAACTGCGGGATGGTAATTAGCATTGATGATGGATATTTCATATTGTGGTTCGAAGATGCATTGAAATGTGCAAGTGCAGTAGCATTTCAGATGAAAATGGTAAATTAAATTTTGTTTTGATCCCAGACGCAGATGTGAATGGTAATGAAGTAAATAAATCAATTATTTAACCGCCAATTATGAAAAAATTTCACACTGCAGTGCAAAGTATTGTTATTTTTAGAAGGGTTAGGGCATACTATGAGAAGCTTAGTATGCCTCATTCCCAATAAAAATAGTAAATTCATTTGAAATACAAAAATATGCAGTGCTGCTCAAACAAAGAAACATTATGAGCTTTATAATTTAGACCCTCAAGATCTTGAAATTGAATAATCCGTAATAATGCTCTCCTCTTGCAAATATCTGGGAAAGAAAAAAATATTTGCCAACTTGCTAGAGCCTGCAGCACGGCCTGATTATCAGGTCCAATTGAAATTTAGAAGGATGTACGAGGGGCGTTTGAAAAGTCCATGCAAAAATAAAAACTGCTTACGTGTTTGGGGTAACCTTTTTTATTTTTCGACATAGTCTTGTTGCAATGCTTATACACTTCGTCCAACGATGTTCTAGTTTGTTGGTCCCTTCCGAATAATCGGATTTGTCCAAGTCTGCAAAATATCCATTAGTGCTTGCAATCACCTCCTCGTTGGAATAAAATCTTTGTTCCGCCAGCCATTTCTTCAAATTGGGGAACAAACAGTAGTCCGAGAGAGCCAAGTCTGGAATATAGGGGGTATGTGAAACGAGTTGGAATCCTATTTCCATTAATTTTGCGACCACAACTGCTGAGGTGTGTGCTGGTGCGTTGTCGTGATGGAAAAGGACTTTCTTGTGGGCCGATCGCGGGCATTTTTCTTGCAGCTCGGTTTTCAAACGGTCCAATAACGATGAATAATATGCACCTTTACCCTTTTCCAGATAGTCGATGAGTATTATCCCTTGCGAATCCCAAAAGACAGCCGCCATAACCTTTCCGGCCAAAGGAACGGTCTTCGCCTTTTTTATTCCTCCTTGGTAATCCATTGTTTAGATTGTTGTTTGGTCTCAGGAGCATAAAAATGTATCCATGTTTCATCCACAGTGACGAAATGACGCTTAAAGTCCTCCGGATTCTTCTGGAACAGCTGCAAACCATCCTTGCACCACTTCACACGATTCCGTTTTCGGTAAAGCGTGAGCAATCGCGGCACCCATCTTGTGGATAGCTTTCTCATGTCCAAATGTTTATGCAAAATATTATTCTTTAAAATATTATTATTATAATATTATTATTCAGTCGAGATGCCCACATCACTAGCAATCTCACGCACCTTAACTCTTCTGTCATCCATCACCATATCATGGATTTGATCAATGATTTGTGGAGTCGTAACCAGAACGTTCAGCGTCACTTGTGCCCATATGGCCAGTCCGAAAATTTTGAAACCACCTATAAACTGTTCTAATCGAAGGTGCAGAGTCACCATAATGTTTATCAAGATTCTCTTTAGTCTCCTGAGGCGTTTTGCCTTTCATAAAGTAATGTTTAATCACCACACGAAATTTTTTCTTCGTCCATTTCTTGAAAATCACTCGATTTCCTTGATTCACACGAATGCCAAACACAAAGAAATAGACTTTTCAAACGCCTCTCGTATTGGCCATTAGGAAGATTGGGTCTGATAAAAGCTATTTGAAAATGTAGGTAGCGCTATGACCATTTTGAAACATGGCTAAGAAAAGTAAATCCATATTTTGAAGAAATTCACTCAGTAGAGGGGTCTTAGTTTAAGCCAAGTTTGATAGAATTTCGATTCCAAACTTTGGATTGAGCTACCAAGGTATGGTATTTTTTTTCACTTAGAAAAGTTAGCACTAAATTTTCAAATGATAATGGCCTTGGTGATAATAATTATGATCTTGTAGTGAAAGTTAACATCAAACATTTCATTTTCGAAACTTTTGACATTTTCGCGGGCGGCAGCCCTTAAACATTTTAAACTGCTGTAAATTCCAACGCAAGCATTCGCTCGAAACCAAATTTACAATGTGGGTTGGTTTCAACGGGAAGCATATTTGGTATACTTTTAACTATTATGACTATTTTCGTACCAATAGCTGCTACCATTGCATTTTCATAGGATATTAATCTACAATGAACGTTAGCGACAAATGTTTAAATTTTTCAAATTTTAGAGATTTTTTTTTTGATTGTCGTCGCAAAAATCTTAATATCAATTTATGTTAATCTTGAGGTAGAGGAATTGTGAATTGTGTATACTTTCGATTGCAGTGCTAAAAAGTGTTGCAAACACTTTTGCACTGAGAGATGCTGCCATCAAATTTTCATATGATAAACATCTATAATAATGAATATGTAGCAATTGCTTTACTTTCATAAATTTTGAAACTCTTACAAGTAGTAAACCTGGAAACCGAGGATTGAAGAAGGGTAGATCACCTTATAAATATCTACATAGCTAAAGATATATCTAGCTTCTAATTGAAAAATTTTCTTTCAAATACTTGGGTCTCTGATTTCGTTATCCAGTTTGGATCATTAGTGCTCAATGCAAATTACAGGGTGGCGCAAAAATTTTCTTAGTATTCTTAGTATTTGTTGTATAAAATTTGTATGAAAAGACATTGGTTCTATAATTTTTGGTTTTTATAATTTTATTATTAAGTACACACATTAGGTGACATAATATATAATTAGTATGCAGTATGACAGGATGGACTGCAGGGTAGCCAGGACATTATGGCCATCACCTGATCTAAGCAAAAGCAGGAAACTGCTCAAGCTCAGCAGAACTGCTTGAGAGCGACGGTCGGCATGCAAGATGTGCGAGATGGAAGAGGATACCATCGAGCACACTCTCTGGGATGGTCCGGCCCTAAATAATAAAAGCGTCCAAGATTTTTGATTATTACCACTTTCAAGAGTTAGCAGAGGTGGCTAGTAACGTCACGCTGAGTCAGCTGATTCAGTTTGACAAAGCGGTCACTTGGCAGCTCTAACAAGCCAGCCATGCTAGCTGCGTAGCCGGCAACTCTCTTTCAATCTAACCTATGCAATATGTCCTCCTTCGTTTTCAAAACAATCTAAAATCCGCTTTCTGAAACTTTAACATACATTTAACATACGCGCCCCAATCAACTTGTGTACGTCGAATCAACTCCCTATTTTTTGGTTTGGGACCTCTAAAGACACTCTCCTTTAACCTGGACCACACATTTTCAATTGGGTTTTAAACCAGGGGAATTACCAGGCCAATCAATTCACACATCAGAAAAGTCCTGGGAAAATGCATAAATCGCCTCACAACATAAGTTTTCAAAGCTGTATGTGCCTTGGCTCCATCCTGCATCCAAATTACTTAATTTCGGTCCATAAATTGATGGTGATTATTATTTGCATAAATCGGAAGGATATTTTCCCTGCACTATTTCCCATGACAACGCACTCTTTGCTCAGCAAAATGAAGTTGGTTTTATCCGCGACTGCTTTTTCTGTTAGCTACCACGACTTTTAAGCCGAATTTCAGGGTCTATATTTGAGGAATATTCACGGGATTGCTAGTTCTCATTGTTAAGCCATTTCGTCACAATTGACGATCCTATTCCTGATTTATGTTCAGCCAGTGCTCGAATCTTTCTTTTTAATTCAGTGGAATGTATTGATGGTCGACCACTTCCTTTTATATCGTTCACGTTTCCTTCTTCGGCGTTGGACCATTTTTTCATGGTGTTTTTCTGGGCCCTCTATTTTTGCATAAGTCGCTGCGGCTGTAGCCCAATTGATGCATATATTGAATTCCAATACGCTTTTGAATTTGAATATTTACTATTATTACCCAAAAATGCAAACTAGTTCTATCCGTTGAAAATTTCAAAAGTTTTTCAGGTTTTCAGAACTGGTCGTTAACTTCAAAGTCCTTGAGTAAATTGATGGTATAATAAATCTAGCTTCGAAAGGAAAAAATTGGTTTAAATTAAATATTTTACAAGCATACAAGCTAGGAAAAAAATTGATGCACAATAAAAACAATAAATGTATGTTCTCAATCGTCCTTTTATTATACTACAGCACCTAAAACTAATAAAAAAAAACACTTAAAGCTAATAAAAAAAATACTCAATTAATAGCGGGTCTGCATATTTTATTAGTGATTTGACATACGTACTAATCCTATTCGAATTTTAGTACCTTTTTTGCCGACTCTTGACTAAAAGTCATTATTTTGATGTAATCAGTAAAATTTCTACTTTATCTCTATACAGGAATTAATTAAAGGCAGGTAGGTTTAAGAATAATTAAAGATAGTCTTAACATTTTTAAAGATAGTTTTCCCCGATAAATTTAAATTGCTCAGATCGAAGGGCAGAAACTTTTGCGTCACCCTGTATGTATTTATTCGACGGCCTAATATCAAAAGATTTGCGTGACACAGGCCATGTAAAGTCAAGTCAATGATCATGTTCGAAATTTGGAGAGCTGGGTTTTCAACTTGCATTATAACAAATTTATTTTAAATTGGAATTGTTTTTGCGGGATGATTAAAATTGAACTTTTTATTAACATTAAAAATTTTCATCTACGAGTACATTGAAAATTCTATTTTGACAAAGTGGTTTCGAAAGTTTTAATGTTAATAAAAAGTTTTTCAATTTTAATCATCCCGCAAAAACAATTCCAATTTGATTCTGCTTTCGGAGGCTGATTCCGCAAAACGATCGAGTTTATCGTTTCAATATGCTCGGCTTCGAAAAGCTGTAGAAATGATATACGTTGTCTATGCTGATTTATAGACAAGAAGGGAACCGTGATCAAATTCAATTACCTTTACTAAGTAAAATTTATTTTGTTTTTATTATTTATTTCAAATTTGGGCCTTTTGTCCCCTCTGAATATATTCAGAAACGTCAATATATTGACTATTACATACAATAACGGTTTCCTAGAAAAATACCTGAAAATAGAGCACATATTAAAAATGTTCCGGAAAACTATTCACGAAGAATAAACTTACTCGCCTGATATATTTCTATCTGTTTCGGTTGAGATCACCACTTCTGCTAGCAAATAAACTTGATTTTTTAATATGAAAATTTTCTGCCTTCAAATGTTAGTTATTTTCGGCATAGGAGTATTTTGGTATCACAGATTCGTACCAGATGGACTTCGATGCCTCCCTAATTCCTGTCTAAAATTTTGAAAGCTCAATCACCAAAATCCTATGTACACCAAAAATAAAATTAAACCAACTATAATCCATCCAAGTTAAGACACAAACAACTAATTTTATTGCATTTATTTTTTCCATCGATTGTTTTTGTTACAATTATTATTCATTAAAGATTAAATCGATTAATCTGGTCTATTTCTCAAAACTGCAGTCCATTGTTGAGGTGTAAGAACCAATAAATCTAATTCACACATTTCCAGTGCTTATTGGCACGAAAAGGATAAAATTTATTTTGAGCAAAGGTCATACATAGTTCAACCTGGTGCACACTATGTGAATTGTGATTTACTAAAATAAGAGTTTCTTACGTATGATGTATGTACATACGATTTTATAAAATTTCATATTTGTATCTATAATTTAAGCATTAAACTCTGGAACGCACTGATCTGACGATGACGACGACGATGATGATGAGAAGGAGGAGGAGGTAGTGGATGACGTCGACGTTGATAGATCATATTTACTGCGCGCTTCAGATTTCATATCACAGGTCATCCATGGATGATAGAAAATGTCATCGGCTGTCAGTCTTTTTTCCGGATCCTGAATTAGTAGTGAACGTATGATGCAATGTGCTTCGGGCGATAGTGATGCTGGTATGGTAAATTGACCACGAGAGATTTTCGCAAAGAGTTCGTTGTGTTCCTGTTCATTAAATGGATATCTGAAAAGGAGAGAAATAAATTAATATGAATTAGTAAATCGTTTTTTTTTTGTATGTGATATGAAAAAAAATTACAAATGAATGTATTTTAACTAGTAAAGGAATTTAGAGGCTGTTCTGAGTAGTTAACTTATATCTATTCAAACTGGTTTGAATAAGAGTAGAGAATACAATAGTACTACACATAATGCAAAACACTAACCACTCTTTCCTGCAATCATCTTATATCATTACCAAAATAAAAACGAAAAATTATGATTTCTTGTTCGTGCCATCTGTTGCATTTTCGAACACTGCATATGCCTCTTCAATTATTAAGGTCCCGCAAACACAAAGTTGAAAACATTACCAAAACCCAAACACTTCATCTCTCTCCTCCATCCACAGCGCGGAGGACGGTTCCTTGAGGTCTTCTATTTCATTGCCAAAGTGGATTATCGGGAAGATGAACAACAGCAGCAACAACAAGAAGAACCCCCAAAACTTAAACCCAATTATATGCTTCTGTTGATCGTCACACGAAACTGTTTTTCTCGGATACTTGCTTTGGTGATCTCTGCGACTGCTCCTACTTTTATCGCTGACCTGTCCCTCTGTTCAACAATCAGAAATTCTCAATGCGAATAACGACTTATTTTCGTATGAAGATGATGATTGCCGTAAAGTCTCAGTGGTACATGCTAACTACTAAATGAAACGATCAAACCCTAGATTCAGCAATGGTATCGGGGACCAATCACAAAAAGTCCATTTTCTTCTCGTTTCGATGATAATAATGCATTTTTTTTGGACCACATGTTGTTTGATCGGTTGCAAGTTGTAATTGAGGAAGTAAATCGGGCAGAAGGAGATTACAGAAGAACAACACACATTGAACCATGTGGATGTGGATGTGGACGATGGGAGAAATGAAAGGATTTGTGGCAGGTGCGATGTGAATTCAAGGTTTTTTGTTTTGTTCGTTTAAAGAGGACCAAAATAATATCATAATGGGTTTGTTTTCAACTGAAAACTTGATTTGAGTTTAAAATTTCAGTGGTGCGACTTGACTTAAGTTATTAATATATTTGAGGGATTTTAAAAGACGCTGTTATTGTGGAATTATTTTTCAATGGACGAATTAAGGTTTGTGGTTTTGAGGTCGTGTTTAAAATGTTCGGAATACGAAAAATAAAATACTTAATTTTTTTTGATGACAGATTTGCTTGTCCTCAGAGTATACACATTCGTTAAAACTAAGGGACACTATCTGTCTGTCATGCAAATTTCTTAAAGCATGTAAAATAATTTATAAATTACCGATGTACATTACAATCGTGATACCAGGACTTAATGATTGTTAGGGTGCAGTCATGGTATCGACTTTTCAATTAACAAATACTCATAGGTAGGAGTAGGTAAGAATAAGCTGAAAAAGAAGAAGAAATAATCAGTCTAAACCATCAGATAGACATGAATGATAAATTTGAAGTAGTACATAAGAGGCAGGTAAAGAAAACAAACAAATGGATAGCTTTTGTGGAGGTTGGTGGGAAGCTATTTGAAAGAATGGTGAACCAATACATAAATATCAATTTTGGTTCCCACTACATAATGCGATGTTTTAAGTGTCAAAGATTCGGGCACAAATCGTCAACATGCCAGGCAATGGAAGTGCATGCCAAATGTGATGGGAATCATCTTACCCACGCATGCACAGTAACATCTTTAAAATGCAATAATTGCATAATTAAAAATCACCTGCATACACAACATCGTGCAGACAGCTATGAGTGCCCGGAATTCAAGAGAATGATTGAAATTAACCAAAAGCGAATCAACTATGAATACTAGATCAACAGCAAAGGAAAAAAATTGTCTCTTCATCATCATCTTCTACGCAAATGTTAGAAGTATTCGTAATAAAATTGACGACATCAATATTTATCTATGTTCCAAAAAAAACATCGATGTTGTAGTTCTTAATGAAATATGGATATAAGGCAACGAACAGGAACTCTACACGTCGAGAGGCTATACAGGCTAATTTTGCACAAGACAATCGGGCCGTGGAGGAGGCACAGCTATACTTGTGAAGTCATACATTCGCTCAAAGCTTGTCTACATTTTTGATAAATATAACACTATAGTAGTTGAGCTTGCACTTAATTCAGGAAAAATTAACATCGGCACCTTTTATAAAGCATCAAGTGAACAAGACCATCTCTTTCTCAATCATATCGATGAATTCTACTCAACTATCGAGAAATTAATCACAGTAGCCGATACAAATATTGATATTTTAACATCTTCTGCCATATCCAGGGTATATCTTGATATAATTGTGTCAAATAATGGTGTTGTATTTAACAAGACTAAGCCAACACGCACCACTATGACGTCCAAAACACTACTCGATCATGTGATCATAAAGCATCCAAACATGAGTGAACGCATGTCTTACAATGATGATGACTGGCCTGGCTTAGACCATAAAGTTATCAATTTATCCATCAAAGATTTCGTCAAAACTAAAATACGACCTCAAAAAATTTCGATGTGCAGAACCAATCATAAACATTTCTTATGGAACTTCATAGATAGTCTTCGAGCGTCTCCAACATCCGACTTTGAGGAGCTGATTGAGAAGATAACCGAAGCTAAGGCAAAAGCAACAATAAGGAAACAAGTTCGTGTACGAGTATAATCTTGGATCACTAAGAATGTAATTGATGCTTCAAATCGAAAGCGAATTGCTTACAAAAACACCAAAGCGGGTCCAAACTCCACGTCCAAAAAGCAGATCTATTTAGCTATGAAGAAGGAATCGAATCGAGCTATTATGAAGGCCAAAAAACATTTCTACAGGAATAAGTTTGCAGCTTCAGCCGGGAATATCTCCAGATATTGGCAACTAGTAAATGAGCTCTTGTCTAAACAACAAAACAAATCATCAATGTGCATAGAAGAACTGTTGATAAATGGAACATCCATTACAGACCCCGAAGAAGTAGCGCAGCAGTTAAACAACTTCTTTGCTACCATTGGAACACTAGTCACCGAGCAACTGCAACTTTCATCACGCTCGAGTTTTTACATTGAACCAGTGAACGAAAAAATACCGTACCTTAAGCATACTGTACGCGAAAAGTACACATACCCTACCTCACTCTATAATGTTTGCGTACATGTACACAACCGATATACCGAACGAAACAGAGACGATACAAATGTACGCTACGATTGAATACTGTACGGTACAATGTACACAAACCTTATCATCTAAAATACGGAATGTGTACGCGTCCACAACCAGTACACAAACGATATACACTAAACGTACCGTACGTTTAGTGTACTTTTGTGGTTCCTTTATATGAAAAGGAAAAACACTTTGGAAGTGAAAGCACTGAGTCAAAAATATTGAACTTCACAGGAGAGCATAATCAATTCATTTCGGCTGAGGATAAGGTTTGTGTACATTGTACCGTACAGTATTCAATCGTAGCGTACATTTGCATCGTCTCTGTTTCGTTCGGTATATCGATTCTGTACATGTACGCAAACATTATAGACTGAGGTAGGGTATGTGTAGTTTTTGTAGTGAATGTGTTTGATTACGGGCGTCATAAATGTACGGTACAGTACACTAAGGTACGGTACCATAAGGTTTTTTTCGTTCACTGCATTGAACCTAATATGTTCACTTCAATTCACTTACGTCCCACTGATCCTGTTGAAATATCTGAAATAATCGAGAACCTTAAATCAAAGGTTTCTCCTGGTCTGGATAGTATAACATCGGAGGATATTAAATTGGTGAAAAATCATATTTTGGAGCTCCTAACTACAATAATAAATAAACACCTAGCAGCTGGCACATTCCCCGATTGCCTTAAATTAGCGAAAATCATTCCAATTTTCAAAGGTGGTGATCCAGCAGAGCCATCAAATTATCGCCCAATAGCTGTCACAAGTGTCCAAAGTAAAATATTCGAAAGAGCCATTCAAAAACAATTGCTGCAATTTATTAAGACTAACTTAATTTTGACACCAGTTCAATATGGATTTCAAGAAAACAGTAGTACACTAGCAGCAACGTTAGATACAGTACATTTTGATCAACAATGGATTGGATAGGGGCGACTATGTAGCGGCAATCTTCGTGGATCTGAAAAAAGCCTTTGACACCATTAACCATGACATCCTGCTTCAGAGGCTCGAATTATACGGAATCCACCACAACTTCAAGCTGTTGATAAAGAATTATCTCTTCAACAGGCGTATTATTACAACCAACAATATGCATAAAAGTCAGGAATGCACTATAAACATCGGCGTTCCCCAAGGATCAATCCTTGGGCCATTACTGTTTCTACTGTATATTAACATCGCTGTATATATTAACCAATAGTTAGAATACAGGAGATTTATCTGATGGGAAAAATAGTTTTATTTGCTGATGACACACTACTGCTGTATTCCGGTAAAAATGAATCAATTCTTCAGCAAAATATAAATGATGACCTACGAAAATATTGCTATTGGCTCGAACAAAGTAAACTAATTATAAACATCCAAAAAACTAAATATTTAATAAAAAAAAACAAGGAGCAAATTAATCCGTCGGTACAAATAAATGGAATACAATTGGAAAAGGCCAACTCAATTAGATACTTAGGATTAACTTTAGACGAGAAAGTGTCTTGGCTACAACATATCAATAACATCAGACATAAAGTAGCGCCTATGATAGGAATCCTAAAAAAATATGATTTTTCATCTCTCAACATCAAACTTGACATATTCAATGCTTTTATTTTGTCAAATATATCTTATGGAGCAGTTTTGTGGAAGCAAACATCGAAACAAAATATTGATCTGATCGGAAGACTAATCACTAAGGCTATCAAGACTATATACAAAATGCCAACTTTGACTCCAAGTTTACATGTGTATCGTGAAACAGGACTACTAAGCATACAACGAATAATGTGTCTTGGACAAGGGAAGCTAATATTCAAGATACTTAACAAAAAAACTCAAATGGCCATATGTTGTAAGAAATGTTGGAGAAATAACTCAGATAGCCACAAGATCGGCGAATAACCTTGCGATTAAAAAAGCTAGGACAGATCGTTTGAAAATGGATCCAGTGCAACAGTCTTTGGCTTATTATAATACCTTACCTGAGGATATCAGAAAATCAGCAAATTTGGTTAAATTTAAGGAAAATTTAAGATCATTCCTTACACAAAGATAAAGAAGACGCCAACCAGAGTTTTTTCTAAACTTTTCTCTGGGCATAAGTCTTGACGACAAGAAATAGGCGATATCATCTGAAGACGATAGTGTATAATGAAGTGTTTTCCTTATATCAATATTCGAAAAGTAATTACCATCATCATGCTTCAGTTCGATTTTTTCGCTGTCATTTAGATCAGGGTTGACTTCATCACCAACTCATATTTGAGCTCAAAGGCGGAGTGATGGTAATGATGTTTTTTTTACTTAAAGCCTAGTACTAAATTCAGTGCGAAACGAAGCGAAATGTCAAATACCATGCAAAATCGGCTTGGGCGGAATTTCATTTCGGTTTCACTTTTATTTTATTTTATTTTATTCATACACCAAAACAAGGTACAAAATCACATATTAAAAAAAGGACATCAATTTAAATTAAAATAAAATAAAAAAATTTAAAAAGTAAAGTAAAGTAAAGGAAAAAGTAAAAACAAGCAAGTTAAATAAGTAAAAAACAAACAAATTAAAAAAAGAGTAACAAATAAATTAATAAATAGCAATCAATAAATAAACATTCACATAAAAGCTATAGCTTAAGGTTAAGGGTACGGATGGCATGGAAAAGAGAGGACTTGAAGGATGATTTGGAAATCGTAGGGGAATATAAATTGCTTATTCTGTTGAATACTCTGCAGCATCTATTTACTGGCTCATTAGCTCCATATGTGGTCGAATGAGAATATTCTTTTAGGAAACGATTGGACCTGGTGTTCCTCACAGGGATATTTATCAAAATTTTATTATTCAGGAATTCTACATTAATAGCGCCTCTAATGACGTCGAATGTGAAGCAGGCCGATATAACCATTCTTCTGGAGGCTAGTGTCGATAGGTTTAAATGACCCAGTCGAAACTCATAAGGGGGTAGGTTATTAAAGTCATAAGGGTTGTATAGCTCTCGCAAGGCGAAAAGTAAAAATTGCTTTTGTATTGACTCGAGCCTGTCACTGTGGGTTTCAAAAGCAGGATTCCAGCTAATGCAAGCGTATTCGAGAATAGGACGTACGAGTGAAGTGTATAAAGATCTTGTGACCCACAGACTACGAAATTCTTTGGCTCGTCTTTTGATGAAGCCAAGTTGTTTGTTTGCACGAGAAAGTATTTTATCGTAGTGTAAAGTGAAGCGGAGTTTTTCATCTAAGATAACACCGAGGTCAACAATGTTATCAACTCGAGTTAGCACATTATTACCGAGGAAGTACGTATTGTGTGTGACCGTGCATTTTCTGGAAAAACTACTAACCTGGCATTTATTAATGTTGAGAGAGAGCTTGTTTACATTGCACCAATGATCAAGGGAATCAAGTTTGGATTGGAGAAAGAGGGCATCCGATTTGGATTCAATGGTCAGATAAAGTTTGAGGTCGTCTGCATAGAGTAAATGAGGTATGCCTGCTAGGACGTCAGATAGGTCGGAAATAAATATATTGAAGAGAAGTGGACCAAGATGGCTACCTTGGGGTACACCAGAGGTAGCACTAACGTTTTAAGATAAAAATCCTTGAAATTTTACACATTGCGTTCGATCGCAAAGGTAGGAAGTCAGCCAGCTGAGTAGAGACCCGGTAATACCGAATTTCTGTAGCTTAAGAATTAAGGTAGAATGGTCAACTCTGTCAAATGCCTTACTGAAGTCTGTGTAGACTGCGTCAATTTGGTAACCTTTTTCCATTTTGCATAGGACGTCTGAGATTAGGATTGTCAAATTCGTGGTAGTTGAGCGACCTTTTCTAAAGTCATGTTGTTGCTCGTTCAGGCGGGAATCAACTAGCGGAGACAATTTGTCGTATACTATCTTTTCGAAAAGCTTCGGAATCGAAGACAAAATGGCAATGCCCCTATAATTTTCAATACAGCGTCGATCACCATTCTTGAATATGGGTGTGACATAAGAAAGCTTCCAACTGGATGGAAAAACTCCTGACGAAAGTGATCTATTAAAAAAAATATGCAAAGGAGTTATAAGCTGCTCTACACACTTGCATAAAAAGATCGGAGGAAGAAGATCGGGCCCAGGACCTTTGTTGCAGTTGAGTTCCAAAATAGTTTTACGTATTTCATCGCGGGAGATTTCTAAATGGTTGACAAAAGCCGTTGGAGTTGAATCGGAGGAAGAAAGGTGTGAGTTTGTTAGGTCTGGTGCACTAAAAACTTTTTGGAAATTATCTGCGAGTAGGTCACATATCTCTTTAGGGGAAGAAGACGTTGTATTATTCAGAAACATTGACGATGGATAGCCAGTAGTTTTTCGCTTCACATTAACAAAATCGAAAAAAAATTTCGGGTTACGGACTATATTTTCGCCGGTTGACCTAATGTAAGTATCATAAGCCTCATGAGACTTTGCTGAAAATTGCTTAGCGACTTGATTATACTCTTCCTGAATAGCAGAACTAACGTCAGTATTTTCTCTAATCCGCTTATATAGTTTGTTTCTACGATTTCGCAAATGCCTAAGGTCTCTATCAAGCCATGGCTCAGACAATTTTTTTTTTTTTTATCTTTGGTACATATCTTTCAACGGCGTCAAAAATTTTATTGTAAAAAGAGGAAATGGCTGTCTCAAGGACCTGAGTTGAAAGAATATTCGTCCAATCAATAGTATCAAGAACGTGTTTAATGCTTTCATAATCAGCATTACGGAAGTCAAATACAATTGAATTATTGTAAGTTTTTAAGTAGGTGGAATTAGAAGTGGAAAGTTCTACTGACAGTGCTGTATGGTGTATACTGTTGCAAAAAAGATGCTCAGCGTCATTAGTTGGACTAACCACTACTTCGTCATAAGCATTCGTGAAGACTAGATCTAACCAATTTCCATTTTGGTTGGGAATGTGGGAAACCTGCTGTAAATCATTACCATAAAAGGCACTCGCAAGATTGAAATCGTTGGTGTCTACCAGATTTACGGGGAGAAGGTAAGCGTCATTTTCATCTGGAACAAAGCAAAGATTCGGACGATTGAAATCACCCAAAACTATTATTTTATCTTTTTCGCTAAGTGATGTCGCTAATGAAGATATTGTGTCACAAAAATTGCTGTAGATGGATTCTTCAGATCTAGGGGGAATGTAGACAACAGCGATGTAAATTGAGTTGTTATTAGAGGAGATCCGAACAATTATACATTGGAAAAAAGCATTTGGAGTGGTATCAACGAGCTCACTTGAAAATCTGTTGCTAACAGCAAGTAAGACACCACCTCCTCGCGACTGACCCGTAGAACAATAATCACGGTCGCTTCTGAAAATGGTCCAAGTACTATCAAGAATCTCCTCATTTTTATGAGAGGCATTAAGCCAAGTTTCCGTGATGGCGAGTAAATTAAAATGGCATGATTTGGCGTCAAGGTATAATTTACTGCCAGAGAATGCTGTCTTCAACAGTCAGTAAACATTTTTGAATATTGCCCTCTCTTCCTGTACAACAGCGAATTAATATGAATCAAATTTGATATTTTTCGAAACCTTAGTTATTAATGTGTGGGTAATTTTAGATTTTAGATGATTTTCTGCTACGGTTTGGTGAGACTAAAGCTTTGTTATTTAAAAAGCTAAAACTGTTATATGATACTTGAAGTGCCTTATTTGCTAGTTCCTTATATATTGGTGTTTAATTCAATAATGAAAATAAAATTATTTTTTTAAAAATACATATAATTTGTTTTCTTTGAAATTCTAAAGGCTATCAAAGGCTAGCAGCATTGCAATGTATTATTGGAATCCATTCAAAAGTAGTTCCAACATATATTACTTTTAAATCACTATTATATCTGGCATCAATATCCATTCATATTAAATCAATAATAAGATTTAATACATTCGTAGTCTCAAATTACTCCCAATGCAATTAGACATATATACAATACAAAAAATATTGAAATCTACACCGAAATTTCTAACCGTGTATATCCGCTTTGTGTGATCAATTCAAATTAAAAAAGAAATGTAACTATAATGAATTTCTTTTCTTAAATAGTTCCCTTGCATTCATTCAAATCGAATTTCTACATCAATCAGTTCCACCGTTCAAAGGAAAGAAAACAACTCAATCAACCCCCCACCAGCCTTCTACTCTTCCCTAAAAGCATTCCGAACCTTTGAAACTCCGCGGGAAATTTCATCCTTTCAATAAAACTGCACTGTTGGTGCTAATTACACAAACATTTCTTCCTCTCATCTCACCTGCAAAAAAATCACATCCTTCCTTTCCCACCTAAATGAGTGCAATAAAATCGCATTTCCGATTCGAAACTATCCTACTCTCGATCCGCACAGCACGATCAACATAAAAGGCACAAAACGAAAAACTCTCAGTAGCCTCTTTTGACTGCATTCACATCGATTCCCATGCATAGGTATATGGACACCAATCTCGAAAGATTGCGTTTTTCAAGAACTCAAGGAAACAGATGAAATTGTCCATAACATAAACTACTTTAGAAGCACAGAGCCAAATTATTTCGAGACCGATTTTTTTTCTTATGTACACACATACAAGTTGAATATTCTGAAGGATGTATATTGGAACAAAAAAAAAAATCGTAAAATACATATAGAAACAGAAAATGAACTAAACTGAACTGAACTTACCTTCCAACCAATATTGTATAGAGTATGACACCTAATGACCACATATCCGCCGCCTTTCCGCAATACGCTTCGGTCGGTTTCAATATTTCCGGTGCCACATAGACCGGGCAACCACGTTTCTCGCGCAATAAATCCTCCGAAGGATTTTTCAATACAACACAATCCACTAGTAATTCCAGTTTTAAGATTTTGCTGAAAAAAAATTTTGAAAGGAAAAAATATTAAAGGAATGAGAGAAAAAGTACATTTATTGAAAATTGAAGAAAAGAACACACAACACAACGGGAAAATTGTATAAAATATATCGAAAAGATCCTAAAACGATTATTAAATGTGAATTTAATTAAAGGTTTCTATCCGATCCGATATTTTTCGAATTTTCTTTGGGGAAGTGATTTAAAGGGAACGGACGCTGTTCGTCGGATGATCGCGGAAGTGTCAGTGTAGTGTAGTAAAAATGAGGCGTGAACGATCGATAGAAGTGGGTCATTATGGACGTATAAATGATCAGACGTGTCGGAAAGAAATTTTATTGATGAGAATATGACACGTGTTGAATTTGTGAAGATTTTTATATTGATAGGTTGAATATAAAGAAATGGTAGAAACGATAGTGATTTATAGCATGTATCTGTGGTTAGCCGAAAGCGCTTTGATGGGCAAGTACTAGCCTTTTGAAGGAATGCAGTCATCAAATAAAATGTTAATAGAACTTATACCTCTCTTGTATCTACTAGTGTTCAGGGGCCTGGTTTTACTCAGGATCTGAAAATTATTATTGCTTTTTACATGCTTCTCTGTATCTCTAGCTACGTATACAATATGACTTGAGAGTGAATTAAGAGCGGTGAATCCATGTTGTGTGCCCGTACCGGATTAATTTGGATTAGTCGATCCGATCAGAATTTTTTTTTTTTTTGAATTGAGTTTGGCTTTAAAAAACCCGGATCGAGGGATTGAGGGGTTTAAAAATTTGAAGCCCGAATAGGGCTTCAAATCTATCTATCGATCTATCGATCGTTCACGCCTTATTTCTACTAACTTCCTGATACTTCCGCGATCATAAGATGAACAGCGTCCTTTCCTTTAACTCACTTCCCCAAAAAAAAAACTCGAAAAATATCGGATCGGATAGAAACCTTTAATTAAAAGTCAATCCAAGTCGATCCGGTTTATATATTACACTAGTGAAAGTTTTGTTCGTCTGAAGAAATCCTGCGGCGAGAAAGTCAACATCAAACCTTAAGTTGCATTATTTACTGGACTAAAAGCAACATACTAGCATCTGTAGCCTTTCAGCTGTATAATCCTAAAGACCTAAGATGGTTTGACGGAACAAATGAGCTGACTACTGGCTAACTAGGATATAATATGCAACACCAAAAAATTGCAAGAAAGGAGGTACCTTTTTGAATAAATTATATTTTTTGAGAAGAGATTCGTAATTCAAAGGAATTGAAGAACCAACGAAGTATGTTATTCGAATTTTTGGACGCTCAAGAGAAAGAAAAGAAGAAAAAAATTAGAAAATTCTTCGGCTATACTTTTTATTTGAATCTGTTGCCTATTCGAGGTGACGTTGACTATAAACAAGTATCAGCTATTATCTGAACCAATGACGACTATGCCGATTCATCGCAGACTTTCAACTAGAAACCCAGAAAGCTATTTCTCGGGAACGTGCCATCCGATTAAGCTGAAACTTTCAGAATATATTTGTGTATATGCAGAATAGGCCCAGGTCTCATCAAATGTTAATTATTTTTAACGCTTTGACGTCGGTGGCCGTATTAGTGATATTTTTCATATGCCTATTATTCTATCAAAAAATAGTTTTCAAAAAAACTAAGTTAGCGAAATGAATTTCGAACTTGTTCTTAAAAAATATTTAATAAGGTTTTGGAAATTTTTAACTCTTTGTGTGCGCTTGGTGCCTAAAATGAGATCGGGAAAATTTGAAATTTTTGAATTACGATAACTTTTGGCAGAGCTATTGAATCATTACAAAACTTACAGAACATATTGATGTTACTAAGTTGTACACTTATATGGTTTTGTATCAACGTGTTGGCAACCCTGTAGCTACGGTAGGCGCTGAAAGTGAAAATCTTCAACCTATCGACTCTCCTGAAATATTTTCGCTTTTAAGAAAAAAAAGCAACTCATGTACATATCTTATGCTTTGTCTGTACAATCAAAGTAAAGCTTTGGAAATTTCATGTCGGACAAGAACGGCAGCCCTTCCCTAATTTACCTATATTTTTAGTATCAAAAACTTGTGTTCACGGGAACTCAAGACCCAATAATCAGATACAGTTGAAATTTACAGAATATATTGGTCTTAAGTAGGACCAGGTTTGCTAGAAGCGATTTTGGAATTTGGGCTATTCTGTGCCAGTGGTGCCATCTTGAAAAATCACTAATAACAATAACTGCTTTCAGCCCTATAAATTCTGATTTAGTCACCAGATTTTTACTAAATTCACACGATAGCTGAATCTTACTCTAAGCCACGTTTGGTAGAAATTTGGTTGAAAAATTAGGTTGGAGCTGCCAGCTATGGCAATTTTGATGTCTTAAATTTTGAAAACTGAACTCATTGCAGGCAATACGCAACAGAATTCTAATTGGAAAAACAATGATAGGGTTGCCAGGTATGGTTGGTTTTGTATATTTTTTGCATATCTTTTGTAAGTGATTTTTTCATAAAATTTTCAAATCAAAGGTGAAGACATTTTTGCGGGTGGTAGCCCTAAATTTCTTTGTATCCCCTTAACTTCCAATGCAGTTATCGGATCAATACGAAATTTGCAGAGTAGGTTGACTTCAACGTGAGGCAGATGTGACATATTTTTGGTTTCGGTGCTAGCAAAGGGCTGTTATTTTCGTACCAATAAATGCTAACATTAAGTATTCACATCGCGAACATTTGCAATGAAAATAAGTAAACTATGTTTAAATTTTCTTAGGTCTTCACATTTTTTGGATGGCAGCCCCAAACACTTTTCTATCGCTATAACTTTCGATGAAGGCATCGAAATTAAATTGGCTTAGGGCCTATTATTACATAGGGTATATTGGTCTTAAGTAGGAGAAGTAATTAGTTGTAGTGGTCTTAATTAGCTAGTGGTAGAATACACACTCAAAATCTTCACAAATCCTCCACTGTTCTTCGAACATTAGTGTTTCTAGCGATTCTGAAGCACTAGGGTTTTTTACATCTTCTTGATCGGAAGGAAGAAATAAAACTTTATAGCGAATCAAATGGTTGAATTGAATTATTATTCTATCAAACGAAGCGACCCCATCCAATATAGAAGGTGCAAACTGTAGGGTCAAAAATCATTAAAAATTTGAAAATGTTTTTACCAATTTCCCAGTTTTATGCATCAAACATCCAGATGACAACATTCTGACGACAAAATAAATGAAAGAAAGTACACACGATTCAATACTTATTACCCATTACAAAAGTAGCAACTATGCTCATTCAAAAAACAAGAAAGCTTTGAAAACCTGATTAGAAGACCTAATGAAGCTTTTCATCAGGCGACAGCCAGCATAAGATACAATATCGTAGTTTTTTGGTCCACAAACAATTCCATTTAAAATTTTTTGAAAAAAAATTGTGGGTGGCTATTTTTTTGCTGTTGAGTTTCGCAACCGGTTTTTCTATGGATTTTTTTCATTAATTTTTATGTTTCTGTTAATTATTTTAATGGTTTATTTTTATTTTTTACTTATTTTCCTATGATAAAGCTTTGAAGCGTATACTTAACTTTTGCGGTAGGGAGATACATATAGAATTAATTTATGCTATTTTTGTTGTTTTATTTGATTTTATTTTCACCTTTTTTACTAAAACAGTTTTTAATTACTTTTGCTTATTTTATTTGTTTTTCAACTCATTTTTTTCTCATTTTATTACTTTTGATTCCATCTTTATATTTTATACATTGTTTTTGCTTTTTTACAGTCTTTTTTTTCAGTTTTTAATGTTTGCTTTGTTCTTTTCAGTACTTTTTTTTAAGTCGACGGGCTACTATTCTACTATTACTAGATTCCTTTTTTAACCACATTTCTTCTGTGTCACAAATATTTTCATTTTTTTATAGCATTTGAAAAATTATTTTTATTTTTCAGTTATTTTTTGTTGGTATTGCGATTTTTTGGCATTTCGTTCCATTGTTTTATTTGTTTTGGCTTGCATCATTCGCCTTTATTTCTTATGATCTTTTCTTTAAATGTCTATTTCATTCACTTTTTACAAATAATATTTTCATTAGATTGCTTTTTTGGGCATCTTTTTTTCATTTGGAGTTGTTTTACTTATTGACTTTATTTTTGACTTTGTTTTACTTATTTGACTATATTGACTACTTATTGATAGTTTTCGATTTAAATAATTTTTTTTTCCTCCTCTTTTATTGTTCAAATGTGTTTTTTGCTTTGATCACTTTTATTGTTTTGAGCTTTTGTTTTTTTAGTTTATTGCATTCACTTTTTAAATAACATTTTGTGTATGATTTTCGTTGTTACTTTTCTTTCTTTTGTTTTGATGATTTTGACTTACATTATTTATTAATTTTCGTTTTTTTAGTTTTTTTTATTTATTTCATATGCATTTTCAAAGTACTTATCACTTATTTTTTTCATTTTTTTTAAGTTTGTATTTAATTTTGTTTGTTTTTGCTTGTTTATTTATTGTTTTACTCAATTTTTACATTTATTTTAAATTATTTTATTTTTTTGATTGATTCATATTTTTTCATATTTTTTGCCAAATTTATGTATTTTTCTTTGCTTTCTATTTTTTATATCTCATGCTATTTTTTCATATTGAATTTACTTGTCAGTTTTTTTTACTTATTTTTTCATTCATTTTTACGTACTTGTGGTTTTGTATTATTTATATTTTTTGTTTTAGCTTTTTAAATCTTTTATTTATTTTTCATTTTTCTTTTTTGTTTTTTTTTTAAAGATTTTTTTTTACATTTACAATTCTTTTATACGGTTATATACAATTGGGCCAATACTTCTTCGTATTGACACTAAATTCAATCCAGCATATGTTTGTTCGAAAGGCACTTGTGTGTTTGAAGAGAAAAATTTCGCAAATTAACTGAAAATAGTAAAATTAAAATTAGAAAACAATAAAAAATGAGTCCAATTTTCTTTTCGAATATTGTTTTCAAAGATGACTGTATCGAACTATGAATTACATGAAAATCAATCTTTTAGCAATTCTAATGCCGTAAAACCTCTTTGCGATTTGAGCTTGAAGACAGAGAAACTTGTTAATTAATAAACCACGGTAGTGCCTCACATCAAGTTCTACCGGATACAAAAAAAACTACCCTCTGATATTTCCAATTATGAAGCAATCTAATTTCCATTCTATATCACTTCCATTGCCAATACACATCATTAACTATTCACATTATGCAACAAATATTTCAATAATCATACATTGAACGCCTAACAACCTTTCTATCGTCAATCCACCAAAGAATCTACCATATCGTACACACGGTACTTCGATACATTCAAGCACACATAAATCTCGATCGTGCGAAAATTATTTCCCAAAATGATTGCAATTCCCGACAATTATGGTTCACCTCCTGCTGACGATAGTTGACCCTTCTGTTATTCTGTGTTGTTCGTGCTGTTTTGTTACTACTGCTCCTGCGATTATTATTTCTATTGAGCTCCTACGGTTGTTGGTGCTGCTGCTGCGATCATGTTACATACATGTAAGTTAAGTTTAGCTCTGACCAAGAAACAATTATTCCTCGAAGCTGCTCCCACCGTTACTAGTGCAATAACCGAACGAACCCCGATAATAGTAACGGTTCGAAATTATTGCATAATTCCCTGTTTCTTTGTAAACACTATCTTGCATGTAGTAAATGCATTTTAAGTATTGCTGCTGAATGGCGTCAACAACTTGTGTGATTTATTGAAACATTCGCTATATTGCGTTCCAATGCGTTTGAATGGAATTCATTAAGAAGATCGTCTAGAAAACTGAAGATGCCATGATCATTATTATTATCTACAGAAACACGAAGATATTTGCAATGGATTGACAAATCCGATGAATAGCACGATCGCCGTCGATAGATTGGGGTTACATTATATGTAGCGTGGTATGGAAGAGAATCAGTCTGCACAGAATAGTAGGTGTGTGTGTTACACAGTTATCTAGCCGCCAAGAACAATGATGAAAATTCCTGATGAGGAAAGCATTTGTACTTGAAAGAGCATTCAAAAAATGCAGGGTTGAAATCGAGAAAAAATGCTGCATCGTTAAGAACCAAAATGCTTCAATGGCTCAATAAAATACCTCCTTTTTATGTATTCATCAAGCAAACGGTACTTATAACTCTATATGCAATCTTAGATTGTATTACTCAACTACTTTATCGATCCTCAAGCCCTTCTCATCATACCCTTACATTCGATCAACCGACAATCGCATCCCATTCCGAATCACTTAAAAATTCATCATCCATTTTGCAACACAAATAATTTCAATGATTAATCGTTTCAGTACCATATTCAATCGAATTCAACAATGATTCCTAAACATTCAAAAGACCATCTAAACTCATTCATAGGTATTTCTTGTGTTGCAGCAGCCCGGCCAACAAGTGCAGCCATGGTAGCACGATCATGTATCTGATCTTTAAGATTCGCCATCTGCAGTTGCACTTTGGGCACCACACGATCGATTGTTGCAATTGCAAATTATTGCGCGTATTTATCGGCGGTGGTAACCTTGACAAATCCACAATGCGATCCACACGATCGGTGATGATCTTTCCGGGGCGATAGTTACACTCGCGGAGCGCTTTTGGAGCGAAGTCAATGGTTCAGATCGGTGGTAATAAGAATTGGGAAGGGTTAAATGATCGATGATTGAGCAAAAATTTTAATACAGATCGTGTTTGAGTATGATTGTTATAGGTGGACAGATAGATAGATAAATAGAGTTGTATATAGATAGGTTGTTTTGGTTTAGAATATTGTAATTGATGCAATAGATGCATGTTGCAGTTTAACATTGTCACGTTGCTGTTGGCTATCGGTTTCTTAATTCACGACAACAATGTAATGGGTGTGCACATTTGACACAACCAGTATCGGTGCATGGTGGAATGACTCAAATATTTAGCGGAATCATGATCCCCAGTCGGAATTGTAGTAAAGGATTTGTCACGATTTTCGACGAAATTCCGAGATTGAATCAATGCGATCGATTGAAGCTAATCAAGCATGAAATGTTCGAACGAATTGAATGGAATTTAGTACTTGTTGGTTAGGGCGAATGTTCTACGACAGGTTGACGAGTCTTAACTTCACTTTTTTGATTATTTTGTTTGTGATATATCAACATTTGAAACAATTAAATTTAATTAAAATTATGTCATACTTATTTAGTGAGAACTATTTACAATTTTTCAACCTAGCTTAGGACCGAAATGAAACGAACCTTTACAGTTGCCATTATTTAGTACACAATAACAATCAACGAGGCGAATCGGGATGACCATATCTTCTTTGTGTAATTTAAACTGTAACTTCTTCACTATAACTGTAAACAGTATTTGTTCGAACTTTTTGCGCTTTAACCAGGATTTTGGAAATACAATTTTTACAGGCCAGACTATCATCGACACCACAGTAATTATTTTAGTATCTCCAAATTTAACTTACATGTTACTAAAATAAGAGATTTAAATCAAATAAATAAATTTGTCCCATCGAATAGTTTTGTAAGCTAAATTTATTCAAGATCGATCGAGCATTAGCTGTAGGGATTCGATTGTTTAGGTCAACAATTACTTTTTCTTAAATAAATTATTATTTTGTCATTAATGCATTTGTTTCGAAAATATTTTAAAAGAATATATATATATATATATATATATATATATATATATATATATATATATATATATATATATATATATATATATATATATATATATATATATATATATATATATATATATATATATATATATATATATATATATATATATATATATATATATATATATATACTTAGTCCTGCCATAAGTTCTGTCACATAATTTCTCACCTTGGCAACAACTTTATTTTATGAGTGAGATTTCAATATCGACCAGTTTTATAAATGTCATAATGTTGTTGACAGTTGATGGTCATTTAAAGTTTGTTCGTTAACGTGTGAAGATGGAATGGGGTGTAATGGAAAACCGAATTGCAGTGATTGCACTACATAAGTGTGGAAAATCCGCGAGTGAAATTTTCAAGTTGTTGTGCCCGTTAAAAATAACGCAAAGATTTGTGTATCGTGCGATCCAGAGATATAACGAGATCCAGACTATTGAAGATCGACCTCGTTCTGGACGTCCGCGTGATGTACGTTCTTCTGCTGCCATCAAAGCGGTCGAGAGTCGAATTCGTCGAAATCCGCTTCGTAAACAACGAATCATGGCTCGAGAGATGAACATCTCCACCCGAAGTATGTCTCGCATCATAAAATCGGACCGCGGGATGAGTGCCTTTCGACGATCAACGGGACATTTGCTGACTGAGCAGTTGAAGCAAATTAGGAGCACCAGATCGAAAGAGCTCCTTCGGCGGTACGGCAACAACAAGCATCGAGAAATTTTATTTACCGATGAAAAAATTTTTACGGTGGAGGAACATTTCAACCGCCAAAATGATAAGGTGTATGCCCACAGCTCCAGAGAAGCCCGAGAAGTTGCCACTAGGGTACAGCGAGGACATCATCCAGCATCAGTCATGGTATGGTGGGGTGTCAGCTACGAAGGGGTCACCGAGCTTCATTTTTGCGAAAAATGCGTAAAAACTGCAGCGAAAAATTATCAAACGGACATCCTGGAGGGATGTGTGAAGCCGCTGAACTCTACGCTATTCAACAACCGACATTGGGTTTTCCAGCAAGATTCTGCGCCAGCCCACAAAGCTCGAACCACACAAGCGTGGTTGGAAACCAATATTCCAGAGTTTATAAGGGCGACGAAATGGCCTTCTGGGAGCCCAGATTTGAATCCCCTGGACTACAAACTGTGGGCGGAGTTAGAGTCCATGGTGTGCACGAGACGACACCCAAATATCGAGAGCCTTAAGCGATCTTTGACAGAAGCAGTAGCTAATTTTCCGCTAGAAACAGTTCGTACTGCTATCGATGACTGGCCCAACAGATTAAAGAGCTGTAGCTGACCAAAACACAGAGTTAAAGGATGATTGAAAGTTAAATTCAACCTCAAGTCAAACGTAGTCTCAAGATCTTTAATGCAAGCAAAAGTGCCATTTTTTTCGTATTAACGTATAGCTTGTTTATCTGACACCAGCTTTCGAGAATTGTGAGGTTCGATTAAAGAAATCTAGTTCTCTGCTGGTCAACATTTTTAGGATAAGTTGTCCGAACGATGCGTCTGAGTTCTATGCTGATCTGAACATTGTAGGTAAAGTCAAAATTGCAGACCACTACTTTATAATAATGAGTCACCGTTTTACTTTCTAGCTCTGAAGTTTTAGTAATATGTTAGAGAAAGTTGCCTACAACAAAGCCTACTTCCAACCATCTAAACAATTCTTGGCCGAGAAAAGCAAAGTGAATTTACTGCAAGTCTGTTGAACTTCGCCATTGTGGCGCAGGAGCTTTAATTAGCAAAGATATGTAGTCTACACAGACCTATCTAAAGTTTTCGAAACTGCTTCTAGTAAAGCTAGAAAATTATGGCAGTTTTGGTCCTCTTTTTTGCTAGTTTTTTATGCAATTTGATCACACTTGCATTGTTATATTCAATTCTCTGCTCTTTTCACCCTCAAGAGTCGCTCAAGGATATATTCATGAGTATTTGCTATTTCCGCTCATTTTGAGGGACTCACTGTCATTCACAAAACTTTTTTGCTTCTGAATGTTTGCAGAAATTATATCGTCCGACAACTGTTTCACATTGCAGACTAGTTGCTGCATTGCTAAATTTTCTGAAGTATACATTTAAATTCAATATTTTCTTATTTAATTACTTTTTATTATATTTCATTTTTCTTTATGAGCTGCAATCGTATTGTTCTTTTTTTCATTTACAATGGATTGTTAATTACACTAATGTTTCCATTCTGTAACTTGATAAACCAACTGAATAGATTTTAGACAAACAAATAAATAAACAGATCTTGAACGAAAAATAGATATTCACAATCAAGAATCCATGGCAGGTCATTTCCATAAGACAAAAAACCCTAGCGCATCAGAACCGCTAGAAACACTAATGTTCGAAGAACAGTCGAGGATTTGTATAGATTTTGAGTGTGTATTCTACCACTACTTACTTTTCCTACTTAAAACTAATACACCCTAAGTAATACTAGAATCTAAGCTTATTTTAATTTCGGTGACTTCATCGAAACCTACTGCAGTAGAAAGGTGTTTGGGGTCGCCATCCGAAAAATGCCCAGAGCTTAGAAAATTTAAACAATGTTTACTTATTTTCATTGCAAATGTTTCTGATAAAAATACTTAATGTAAGCATTTATTGGAACGAAAATAATAAAAAGGCCTAGTGCTAAATAAAAATATGTCGCATCTGCATTTCAAAATCGCTTCTATCAGACCTGGTCCTACTTAAGATCAATACATTCTGTAAATTTCAAATAATTCTGATTATCGAATCGTGAGTTTCCGTGAACAGAAGTTTTTGATGCTAAAAATATAGGTAAATTGGGAAAGGGTTACCAGGGTGCCCGTTGTAAAATTTCAAGTTTTTTACTTTGGCTATAGAGACAAAGCATAAGACTTATTTATGAGTGGTTTTTTTTTTCAAAAAGCGATAGTTTTCAGGAGATTCGATGATTTAGATATTTTCACTTTCAGCGCCTGCCCTAGCTACAGGGTTGCAAACATTCTCATTAATAGCTACACAAATTTACAACTAAATAACATCAATATGTTCTGAAAGTTTCATAATAATTGAATAGCTCTATCAAAAGGTATCGCAATTTAAACGTTTTCAAATTTCCCCGTTCTCTTTTTAGGCACCTAGCGCACAAATGGGGTTAAAAAAATTCCAAAACATTATCCGATTCACATGTAGAACACGTTCAAAATTTATTTTGTGAACTTCATTTTGTCAAAAATTATTTGTGGACGGAATAATAGGTATATTAAAAATATCACTAAAATGGTTCCCGGCGCCAAAGGGTTAAAGATAATCGACATTTGGTGTGACCTGGTCCTATTCTGCATATACATCAATGTATCCTGAAAGTTTCAACTGAATCGGATGGCGCGTTCCCGAGAAATAGTCACTGAATTTTTTTGATGATATATATACAGTGCGCGAAATAATTATATCGGACAAAGAGAATATCGGGAAAATTATTTGCTAGCTACTGATTCAAAAAATAAAAATTTAGTTTAATGTTTCATGCAATGATAACAAAGCAACAGCGGATTATATTTTCAACTATTTAATTTTTTTGTAGCCAGGAAGATACAATATTTAAAATTCATGAACGAAATAATTATAACGGACAAATCACATAAAAATGTTTAGAAGTATTTTATTTCAAAAATTAAAAACAATAATTAACACCAAAAGAAATTTTAATAATCTATAGTGCTTCCCTTATTTTGTATCACTTTGTATAAACGACAGGGCATGGAATTAACAAGGGATTGAAGAACAGATGTTCCAATTTGATTCCATTCCTTTACAATGGCCGTTTTTAGCTCTAATATGGTGTCAAACTGACGACCTTGTGAATAGACTTGTTGCGATAAGATACCCCATAGATTTTCTATGGGGTTCAAATAAGGGCTTATAGCAGGCCACTTTATAGCGGTATGTTCCGGGACTCAAAAAAAAATTTCGTGAATGTCGCAGAGAGTATAGGTGCGTTGTCTTGCTGAAACAGCCAGTCGTCTCTCCTTAAAGCCTCTGCAAAAGTGATAAGCACGTCGTCTAAGAGTTCAACATACTTAGCTGAGTTCATTTTATGTGAAATAAAACAAATTTCAGACTTTCCCCGAGAGCCGAATGCAGCCCATATCATGAGGGAACCTCCTTGAAAGTTCCTTCTATGACACGTTTGCCGTTCTTTACGAAAATCTCTCCAATATCCATGAAAGCCATCAGGCCCGTCTAAATTGAATTTTTTTCTTCACTAAATATGACAGAATCCCATTCAATTGTCCAAAATTTATACCGTGCAGCAAACTCTAAACGAGCAGATTTATAACGTTGCAAAGCCTTGGTATTTGCAACCGTTTTCCATATTTAACATTGTCACTATTCTTCAGAATCTGCTGAACCCTTCGCGTAGTGATGGGAAGATTCAATTGAAACCGTATTTGTGAGGGACTTAGCTTTTTACTAACAGCCAGCCATTTTATCCCTCTTTTAGACCTCTCACTGACTTGAGACGGACGCCCTGATCTCTTGATTTTGGCGTAATTTTCGGGATTTTTCAAGAAATTATTCACCGTACTTTCGTCCCTGCTCAACTTTTCAGCTATTCTTCTGATTGTTGTCCCGCAATCCTTGTAAGCTAAAATTTTAGCCCGCTTTTCAGCAGTCAATGTTGTCCCCCTTGGCATTTTTATTGATTCGAACTGCAATTTTAAAAATTTCGTATTAAAAACAGCACGTGTAAATGCTAATCTTCATTAGTAGGCTGCGTATACCTTGGTGAACTAACTAGTCTTATAAATCTAGACAAATTATCAATTTTACACCTAGAAAATATACTTCACGTAAAACTGTCCGCTATATTTATTTCGCACTAGTAATTTGGGCTTCTGAACAAAATTAAACACCAGCTGACTACAACGAAAAATTAACAAGTAGTATAAAGTGCCGTTACATTGCGGTCGCTTGCAAAAATGATATGACGTCATCACAAATAGTGTGAGACTATTCATTTTCTCAGAAATACCTAGTGATAGTTTGTATGTTATAATTATTTCGCGCACTGTACATAAGTAAATGATATTTATACATTAGTACATTAGTACGAACGAATAATGACAATTTCCACAAAAAGTGGCGGTATAGATCAGACTTGAAAGCATTCGTAAGGAAAGAAGGATGTATTCTAGGTATTTAACAGCTATTAGAGAAGTCCATATAACACCATGAACTTCACGTTAACCTTCTAGTCTTCAGCAAGAAATCCTGTAAATTACACAAAATTGGTTGGTGAAAAGTGATCCACTTTCTTCTCGAATGAAATGTTTGTATTCATTCATGATATTTCAGCATCATATGTCATTCAAGGATCCTGAAAAAGATCGAAAGAATGAAAAAAAAGATACATATAATAAATTGAGGAGCCCTTTCAAGGATGAAGTTTTTCGATTTTTAGAGTTTTTTTTATAGTGATGGACAAAGAAGTACAGAAAGTATACGTAAATTCCAAGAAAAAAAAATATATCTGGCCGCTTGTCGAAAGCTTATTTAGATGATGATTTTGGCTAGATAAGATTTCAATAGGCAAATAATAAACTTGAAAATAGTAAAAGCTACAGAATAATTAATTGTAGACAAGGGGAAAGGTGACCCGAAGGATTACTCAGAATGCTATCAGTACACTCAGAAAAATACTTCTATTTTTTAGGAAAAATGAAGACAGCATAAAAAAAATTGGTAATGATTCCGCGAAAGAAATATTTACTCAATCGAAAGAAAGGAATTAATTCATTTCAAAGAACTGATATTGAACTTGTCCTGAGTAAAATTTGGTATAGTTTCAAGGAAATGTTGCCATAAATCTGGCATCAATCGGTTCTCGTACGATCACCGAAGTTAAGTAGTGTTGTACTTCGATGGGGAACCGCTTGAGAACATGCCCAACGGGAATCGCGGTAATGTATGCTGGCGTAATGCATGAATCAAACAATGCTAGTAATGCAAATTTCCGATTTCCAAAGCGATTTTCCAGCAATTATAAGATATACTCGTATACATGACTTGGAGCATGGGGAATGCTGCAAGGGAGAAAGCTCATATGTTATAATAAGTCCAAGACTGGCCAATGAAGATCACTCGCAGAAACAAGGGGAAAAGAACTTGCCAGCATACATCGGTTATGGGTAGTCTGCTATATAAAGCGGAACGATGAAAATTTCGGAGCATTTCAAATCACAGGTAAGAACAATGCATGAATCCCCCTGGCAAAGATACCTAGCAAAGAGCATGCGCTATTGAAATTTCCAATTGGCGCCACAATCACTCAGCATGCAAAAACCACACATGCTGAGATACGATCGGCTGCCGGCCAAAGCTTTAATTTGTATTCACCGTAGATGACGGAAATGCGAGAACACGATGTCGTACTTTCCAAAAAGCTCTTATGCATAAAGCTATAAGGCTAAAAGCATAAGTTTCTCCTTGTATAAATCTTCCCAGCCTAGAACATGCAATGTTAAAAAGAAATAACACGTAATGGTCCGGTAATGCTTATACGCATTACGCGAAATGCTTACCGAACATACCCGTAAGCATTACCTAGTCTAGCCATAAATACTGTTACAAACTTTTTGAAGCACTGTTCAATAAAAGAGGTGTTATATGTTAAGAAATCATTGTTTATTTATTAAATGCATTGTCAACAACGGAAATTGCAACAAGTTATTCGAAGTGATTTCCTTTTGACTTTCCACAAGCCTTTAATTGAGCTGGCCACTTATATTGGAAGCACGCACGACTTTAATTGGAAAGTTGGCGACTGCATGTGTAAGAGACTTCTTTAAGGATTCGATATTAGAATTTCTTTTAGAGCACGTCATTGGCTCTAAGACAGACCATAATTCGCAATCCAGCAGATTCAGGTCTGGGCTAGAGGAAGGCCAATCTTCAGCTTTAATAAAATCTGGAACATTTTTTTCAAGCCATTTTTGGGTCGACTTCGCCTTATGGCCTGGTGCAGAATCTTGCTGGAAACTCCAAGGCTGATTTTTGAATAATGACGTGTTGAGAGGTTTCACTACACTTTCAAGGACACTTTCTTGATAAATTTTGGCAGACGTTTTGACGCCCTTCTCACAAAAATGCAACTTTGTCACCCTGTTGTAGCTAACACCCCACCAAACCATTACTGAGGCTGGATGATGACCTCTTTGAACCTTTTGGGCAACTTGAGAAGCTTCTCTGCCACTGCGAGCATAAACCCTATCGTTTTGTTTATTAAATGTTTCTTCGACCGTAAAAATTTTTTCGTTCGTAAACAAAATTTTACGGTGTTCTTGGTTTGCGTACCGGCAAAGTAATCATTTTGATTTTTCCACTCTATTTTTTTTTAGCGAATCTGTTAGTAAATGCCCGGTAGATCTACGATAAGCACTCAACCCCAAGTCACTTTTGATGATACGTGAAATTGTTCTTTGGGGTATTTTCATCTTACGCGATAAATATTTTTGTTTCCAAAGAGGATTACGGCGAATTCTCTCGCGTACGGCTTAAACCGCTTGAGGTGTTCGAGTAGTTCGCGGACGGCCACTTCTTTCACGGTCACTTACTCCAAACGTATCATTAAATCTTTCAATAGCCCGATATGCAAACATTCGGCTTATACCAAGGGTATGCAGAGTCTTAAAAATATCACTTGGTTGCATTCCTACTTTATGAAGTGCAATCACAGCAATTCTATTTTCTTTGTCGCCCCAATCCATGTTCACTACACTAAAAATTAAACTCAAATGATGACAAATGCATCAAGCACAAGCGTACTATAGCGATTAGCTCAATTTTTAAGAACTGCAATATAACGGTTCCTTTCTGCAGGGTTGCCAAACTTTGTATCAATAACAATATTTATGGCTAGACTAGGTATTTTTCCCGTTGGGTGGCATGTCGTTGGCACGCAAACACTCTCCCTACCTTCATATCAAAAGCGCGGCTTACTTTAAAGGGAGTGAAAAAAATAAAAGCAAGTTACAAAATATATTTAAGCAATATGGTTTGACCTCAAATAAATATCGAACTTACAATAAGTAATTTTTTTTTTTACAATGCCGAAGCTCAGAGGATTACGTTTTGAAGCGAATGCTTAGCTATAGTGGTACGGAGACACATATGGGAGAAGCCGATATCAATTATTCCATTATTTTTGTTTTAAAGTGCCACATTTTTTCTTATTTTCTGAAGCGCTAGTGTTATTTATGCCTAGTCACCATTTAAAGCTATAATGTGACACTTAATCAATGGAGCTGGTATTATGCCCAGTCGCCGGCTGTTAAGATAAGTCAAGACGAACAAGTACAACCATAAACCCCGCGAAATTCGAACCCGCGAGCAGTAGATTGCTACCGACCGCTAATTTGTGTCAAGCAAATGTTGACAGAAATCATAAAAACTATCCATTTTTTCGTCGAACATTGAAGCGTGATTGATGTTGAAACATGTAAAAACATGTTCGCATTGTAGGAAGAGGCATTCACCAATCGGTGACATTTCAAAGGTTGGGGCAACAGTGCAAGCGAAGGAGGAATGTCAGAGCCCCATTCCCGCTTGACTTGCAAAACGCCTTCATTCGACGAGGTGGGCTAACATCCTTCCGTTCCCTCGAGCAGAAGTTCCATATTTCTGGTTACTTGCTTGCAGGACTACTTCAGCAACCGATGGTTGTGCAAGTAGTTTCCGTCAGAAAGTACTTCAAATGTAATACAAGTTTGAGTGTAAACAACTTCAAAGTAAAAGTGCAAAAGTAACAAGAAAAGTTGAGTAAATATAAGTTGATGTATCGAGTTTATGGATAGAGCGAATCGTTTCACACATCTGAAAGTTTCATCTGAGTAGGGAACAAGATACCTCGTCTGGAAATCTACAAAATTGTTATCAGAAGTAGTGTCAGTACCAACTCGGTCTAAAGTGAAAGCAGGGATTTTTCTTCAGCAGGAGAAATAATTTGGATGAATGGAATAACTGCGCCTGGCATGTATCTCGACATCGTTTTGAAATTGATAAAATACGAAAATGTTCATTATTTCTAAAGGATATGCCCAGTTAGGAATCAAAAAGTTCTGGTTGTGATAGAAATCCGGATAAAAAGAAACGAAGAATATATATATTAAAAAAATACAAAATTTAATAAAAACTAGCATCTAGTCCAACCAGATCGGGTTTATCATTTATTTATGTATCATTTATTTATTGATAATGCTTTATTTTGAATTTGATGGTATTGATACATTAGCATAACGTTGCATATATTATTAATTTATTTAGTATCACTATAATATTGTTTTTTTATGCATTGTAAGTATATAGGTACTTGTTTTTTTTTATTCTTTTTTGAGTAGTTATCTTTATTTTTAGTTATTTTTGTTTGATAATTAAATTTTTGGTTTTATTTTTACTTTTCCACCCAGTTAGGTTCTGTGGAGCCACATTGATGTGTGCTCAAAATTCTTTCGTCCCGTAGATATTGTTCTCCTCTTGTTTGTGGTTCAATTTGTGACGTGACCAACTGAGCTTGGCCTTTCGTTCAAATACGACACGACACCGGTAGCTAGCTGGCACCTGCATGTTACGCGAAAGTAACAGGTCAGGTGAATTTTTGTGTTGTGGTGGCGGCTGTTCACAACTGTTCATAACGCAACAGTTATTATTAATAAAAAAGGAAGAATTTATTTTAAGCATTTAAAAGCTTGTTATTTTAAGAAAGGTAATTTTTAGCTCGTCAAAGCGTGCTCTAGAGGAGATCTATCGAAGAAATATGAGAAGGACGTGGAAGCAAATTGTCGTTCGGAGCCAAATGATTTCAAACTTGATCATTAAACCATGATCTGCACTAATGTGAAGAGATTAAAGAATAATTTTCAGGGCTAATGAATTTATTACTTATTAATTCATAAAATATCTTATTTTATGTCCAGAAACACTAAGAGTACTAATATTTTTTTCGGTCAGGCAAAAAATCTTAGTTTTAGTACCGATTTCTTTTTTTTTTTTTGTTTTTTTTTTTTTTTTTTTTTTTTTTTTTTGTAATTACGTCAATTGCTTTTTGTACCATTTTCGTCCCAGTTTTGCGCTGATTTAGAGAGTGTGAGCTCAAAAACGATTAGAGGGTTATACGTGACTGGAAAATTCTACAACGTAATATACTTGATGTTTCGTTAAATAGTATCCACGAGCAATTAAGAAGAGGAAACCACTCAAATGATGTCGTAGTTCCAAATAAAGTCATGTTTGGCACGAATCAAATTTAAATTCCTATTTCTATTCAAACTCATCTATATTACTCGAAGAAAAACAAACTTTATATGTCTCTAGAAATTCGAAAAACCATATCTATCTACACTTTCCAACATCAAGACATTATTACAAAACATTTCTCCATTACAATACAATGGAATCAAAACTGATATTTCAATGTCAGAAACGTGTGCAATCCAAAGTGCACGACAAAATCATTGAATACTATCTTAATTTGGCATGGAAGTGAAGTCATAGCGTAAATGCTAAAGCTGTCTACCTAAAGAATTCGATGTCAAATAGTTGACTTTGTATGATTCCATCATTGTGGTGGCTGCATTGCAATTTGCTATGTATTTATGTGACTTTGATTGTAATAGTTTTTTTACTACAAGTCAAATTCATAGTCGACATAGTCGTCGGTATCGAGAATACGTAGGTTTTGGCCTTAGTAAAAAATGTAGTCTCAATGGAATGCAATAAAAGTTTACTATTGTAATTAATAGGCATTTAATATTCGAATAAGCACTGTATTAGGTATATACATTAGTATTGAATGAAAAGATAAATCAATAGAAAAATCAGAAACAAGATAAATTGAAGTGCATATTCATGATATAAAAATTTTGCAGGATTTGATTTTGATTTATTTTTCCAGTTAATGTAATTTTAATTGAATATAAAAGTGGTTTTGCCCTGTTTTCAGTTTTCAATCATTTTTTTATCTTATCTTATTAGTTAAAAACAGATCCGCCTGCACTACGGTGCTAAAAACGGTAATAGCATTTAGGTTAAAGTTTCGAAATAAGGATCAAAGCCTTATTACGAAGGTGGATCATTAAATACCTGCGTTTGAAGACAGATAGCGTTACTAAGGGAAGTTAGTATTATCATCGTGTACTATTTAAACGACGTCACATTTTATACTAATTTATTGGTTAGCTTTTATTTGACAGTTGTATGTCTTAAACGTGTTTCATATTTTTCGGTACAATCGAAAAAAATCAATACATATCCCTTATTCGATTTTTATTTTTGGCTGGAAAAACAAGCGAAGAAATAAAAGCGAAGTTGGATGCTATTTATGGGGACCATTTACCATCTATTACAGCCGTGAGATATTGGTTCAGGAGCGACCAGGCGGACCGTCAGACGTAGTTACTGAGAAAATCGTTGAAAAAGTCCACTCCATGATCTTCGCTTGTCTCCGAACGAAGGCCGCAAAGTAGCAGAGGTTGTAGGAGTGTCTTACGGAACGGCAATCAATATTTCCATGATAAGTTAAAAATGAGAAAGCTGTTGGCTCGATGGGTGCCGCGATTGCTCACGGATGACAAGAATTGGTCAATTTCGAAGCAGTCTTTTGACCTCTTTAAGCGAAATCCGCAGGAGTTTTTGCGTCGAATCGTCACTGTTTATGAAAACTAGATTTATCACTATACGCCAGGGACCAAGCAACAATCAAAACAGTAGACTTCTCCGGGCGAATCTGCTCCAAAAAAGGCAAAAACTGTCCCATCGCCCGGAAAGATCATGGTCATGATTTTTTTCCGATTCGAAGGAAGTAATCTTCATGAACTTTTTCTAGAAAGGACACACCATCACGGGGCAATATCACATTGGGCCAATTCGACGAGAAATCGAAAGAAGCACGGCTCCATTAGGCAAAGAAAAAACGGCTGATCCACGACGACAACGCACGAGCTCACTCATCCGGTATCGTCGCGGCCAAATCGCATGAATGGCTTCCGCATCCACCATGCTCACCCGACCTAGCTCCCTGCGACTTCTTTCTGTTCCGCAGTATGAAAACGTGGCTCGCAGAGAACAAAACCTATTTTTAATTTCTGACAAATCGTATTTTTGAAATAGAAATATAAAGAAATGGTCGAAAACTGTTTCCTTTTCCTCCTCACATCTACAGCTGCGGCAAAAATCTGGGGCATCCAGCTGCGCTAAATGCCTGCTAAACAAAGAACGTCCAGTTAAAACAAGCACTGCCGCGCAGAGGAACCCCCTTCTCAATTCGAGTAGATCTCTAGTGCGAAAAAAGTCAATTGCGAAAATTGCCTTACAATCGCACAGAAAGGTTCTTTCAAGCAGGCCACAACAGCGTCCTTTAGGTGTTTTTGTCTGATGGTCAGTTAAACTGAAGCCAGCAGAATGCTAATCAGCAAACTGCAGGACAACCCCGGTAAAAGCGTAACAGCTTTTATAAGTTTTTAAGAATAATAAATTACTAACAATAATAAAGAATACAAACGAAAATATGCGTAAATATCAAAGAAAAAAATTGAAAAGCTTAAAAGAATGAAGAGAAAATCTTCCCTAAAAATAAGCGTTGCATAAAAATGGTATTGCATTCTGAAAATAGTGCCTCTATGATATATTATAGCATGCGGAAGACACAATTATTCAATTAAAAAGTGGCTTTATTAAAAGTACTACTATTTTTTAAATATTTAATTCATATAAATTCACTAAACTTAAGTAGCTTGACTATTTTTGTTTAAAATGTAATGAACGCCCTAAACCCTTATGACACTGCCGTTTAGACGTACGGGGCGTCATGCAAAATGATGACGTCACAGTAAGTGGTCAAAGGTGTCGCGAAAAATACTTGCGGTGTAATGGGCGGCCCGCGGTAAAAACGAAATTGTACGGGCTGTGCGGTAAATACATCTGTGAAAGTGAAGTGAGATAGGGGGAACGTAGGAATAGTGGAAAGTAAAATTAATGCGGTACGCGGCGAAGTGTGTAAGATAATCGACACGAAAGAGTTCTAAATAGGTTATATGATGTTTTGTGTCCTTGTATTATCGAAATAAATTGATTGGGAATTTGCCGCATATGTTCAACTGGTTCTTTAACATCAATAGACCAGTTGACATTAATGCGGATATTTCCTGGTCATTGCCAACTATAGCAATTCGAACATATTTTTTGAAGTTTTGTGAGCATATTGTGCAACACCCCAATAATGGGGGAGAAATTACTGAATATGATAATTATTGATATTTATAACACATCCAAGCAAAGAAATTAACGTTTACGGGTGTTTTAGTGCAAAAATCGTACCTTAAGTCTCCGCATATATAGGTACTGTTTGGTGGCAGTTCTATAATAATCATGATGACGTCAAAGCTACATTGATTACGTTTCATATAGAAGGCATTGCTTTATTGCATCATACTCTGCTTTCAACAACAAGTATCAGATCACTACATGTATGGTGCCCTGAGGCAAAACCATTTCATACACAATTCTCAATCAGGTCATTGACTTTTTATCTAAACTTACGCGAAATACGACTTTTGAATACTCAATTGATCCGATCAATACGCCGCCACTACCGCTCAATCTACCTCATTCAAAACACAATCTTTTATTCGAATGCAGCGATCACAATCCTATCACAATGGGTACAGAAAAAAAATGCTAGCCTGAAGCATTGATGATATTGCGCAAGACCGATAACGTGACTTCCTTAAAATTACGTCCCCTTCAGTTGTATATCTTTCGATCTTTCCAGACTATTTAAATTTCACTTCAATCATGAAAATTTCTTTTTTGGCACTAGAAAAATATATTACCATCAAGGTAGCGGATCAATGACTCGGGGGACGCCTAGTAGTAAGTTCGGTTATAAAATCTATAAATTTATTGACCAACGATACTATCTTTTTGCACGACTGGATTTTTCATGCAACCAACAAACTGTTTTTCAGTTGTTTTCACCAGCAAAACAGGAAGTCATTCGATCGCATCGGATACAAAATAATAAGAAAAAAAAGGTCTTTGAACTGACGGTAGCAAGAAACTAATGCACCCGCATCATTATTGGAATGCGAGCGAAGAAAAGATACAGTGAATCTGGAAAGTGAACATAATTGTTTAGCTTTTTAATGTTTGTTTTCGAAAAGTGATCATGCAGAGATCGCATTTACGGTGTGCAGTTGTAATAGTTACAGTTGCGGCATCAGTTGAAGAAAGTTAGAAAGTAAACGAAAAACTGGAGAAAGAAAAGATGCAATCGGATGTAAATAATTGCACTGAATTGCTGCAACCGTAAAACAGACGATGTACATCATTAGAAATATAATCGCTTATACAACAGCTTTCGGGCTCCAAGGGCTCATTGACCTGTGAAAATGTTTTCCCGTAAATCACAAGCCCATTCATAGTTTCGGATAAGACAGCGCGTTTTCACATTCTTCAGACGATCTTCCGATACAGATTTCCATAGCGAGTAATTGTATCCATAAATTCATGATCGTTTTCTTGGGCTTCAGTGCTATGTTCATAGGGTCAACGATCGGTTTCTGACTATATGCTCTTTCATGGTACGCTGGAGGAATAGTGATGGAATTAAATTTTTCCCGCTCCCAGATTATAGATGCCAGCCGAGAATTAGTGAGTGTAAAACGTGTAATCATTTATGTAATGGAGATATTTTGGCATGAAGACAGACTGGTAGGTTCAATAGACTCGAGCGGAATTCACCCGGCTTGCCACTTTGAATTACATAAAAAAAAGAGTATGGCTGTTCAGCATCTGTATGTGACTAGGCATTTGTGTACGCATTATACAATGACTTGAATGATATTGAAATTGAAACGATATCCTCGTATCTATGCTTGTCGATTCGATTACGTAATCGAGCATGTACGGATAGAATCACGTTGCTTGAAATGAGAATATCGTTTCCGGGAGCTAAATAATTCGGGTTCGAAGATCCTAATGAATTCATTATGTGCCACGTGCCTTCTAAGATGGTATGAAAATATGTTCTTGACTTTAGGACAAGCAGAGTTATTGAGAAAATCTTTTTGCACCTATGTATTTTCTTATGATTTTACGTTCGTAATTAATACGTTCAATTAATTGAATATTCAAAATTCTCTTAGGAAATTATCCGTGTTTTAGACCTACCAAAAAAATTCTTAGCTGTCAATCAAACGACACATGCATTGCATTCCGCAATTGACAACTTTTCACATTCTGAAAATTCAACGACTACACACGTCCGGTCGTTGCACTACTTACTCAATTTTTCAATTATGCAAACTATCTGGGGTCCATGTGCCGTACTAACGGTACAAAAAACTTGCAAAAGCGTCGAATGCAGCATTTCTAAGTCCTAGCATCGGAGGTGTATGCTGTTGTGAAGTGATTCGAAAATGCACCAGGAGAGATATGGTTTTAGGTGCCTGCATACGACTACATCAAGTATCTGCACAACGATAGATACGTTTATGTTGCAAAGTTGACCGATTTGCACGCGTTGCAGCACACAATCTTTATGTCACCCTGCGGGATATCCAAGACGACGACGACAACAACGATGACGACGAAACGTTTTGTGTCAGATATATCTCTTGAGTAATACATTTTCTTTGCGGAAATGTACCAAGCGTCGAACCTGCAGTTGTTTACGGAATGCTCTTGCAATGCAGTTTTTACCAACGATATAGTAACGGCACCTGAGAAGCGTGTGGCGTTTATTGTTGGACCGTTAGAGAACAGTAGCAGTTTGATCTTGTGCTAACAATAATCTCGATAATGTTATGGCTGGTTAATTTTTCGATTTTAATTATCTTTGCGAAATATTCAATAGGTTAGATTTAGTGTTTGTGTGGTAGATTGTTTTGACAGGAACTTGAAAGAGTTATTTGTGGTTTTGCTTGGCATGTATCGTGTTTAATATGTTCATGCATTTTAGTTGCCCAGAATTATTGCATAAATAATAGAACTTTGCGATTTGTCCTTTTTAATTCAAGGCATTGACTTACTTTAGTTATGAAAAGTATAATTTGGTTATATTTCATCTAAATCAAATTTTTAGAAGAAGAGCTACAGTCCCTGGCCAAAAAATTATGAACACTTGCAAATTTCATCATTTTGCTGCATTGTCTTAAGTCTTTCTTAGTTAAAACGCATGTGGCGTTTAATTGCTGAATGTTCGGGATTACCTGATTAGTTTACCGTGAATTTATCATGGTTTGATCCTTTTTTCAGGTCAAAAAGTATAAATGCCTGGCAAAAGGTGTGAAAATTGCCAGTTTTTCAAGTGTACAAGAATCAGTGAGTGTGTTGTTTTCGTATTGTTTTCTGTGAATATTTTGTTAATTGCGTTTGAAATTTCATATTTTAGTGAAATAAACATTAAATACTTACGTAAGTAATGCAATTGGTGATACTTGAAATATTAGTTTAGCCAAAAAGGGACACAATTTACGAATATTTATTTAGTTATGAAAATTTAGTATGGGACGTAAAGCAGATATCACTGCAGAGAAAAAATCTGCCATATCTGCACTCCTGAGATCGGGAAACCATTCCTTAAGAAAAATAGCTCGCTTGGAGGGTGTTTCGCCGGGTACTGTTAAGCACATTCAAAATAAAATGACAGAAAATCTGTCTCCCATTGGTTCGAATCGAGCAAATTGTGGGAGAAAAAAAAAGACTACGCCCAGGGGTGATCGGAAAATTATTTCCATTGCTGCTGGACACCGCAGGGCACCTTTACGTGACCTCAATAAAATGATTTTCGAGGCGGGCGTGGATATATCGGAGCGAACTTTACGAAGAAGGTTGAAAGAAGCAAGCTTCCGATGCAGGCGACCAGCAAAAAAGCCTCGTTTAAATGAAAATCAAAAAAACAAGAGACTTTTGTTTGCTAATGAGTATGCACAAAAGTCCGATGAATTCTGGAAAAAGGTATTTTTCATTGCTCTTTAAATATTTCTTCAATTTAAAACCAATTTTTTAATTTTTTTAATTTTGCAATATTTTTCAGATAGTCTTCACTGACGAATCGACCTTCCAATGCCTGACAGAAGCCAGTCAATTCGTCAGACGGCGTCCAGGAGAGAAATATGACTCATCCTGTATTACACAGACTGTAAAACATCCACCTTCTGTTATGGTATGGGGAGCCATAACAGCCGACGGACCGGGACCCCTGTATTTTGTCGAGGGAACGATGCGACAAGACCAATATTTAAAGGTTTTGGAGACGGTCGCTATGCCTTATTTTGCTGAAATCGGGTTTTGGACAGTTCCATACACTTTCATGCAAGATGGTGCTCCATGTCACACAGCCAAAAGTGTAAAAAGGTTCATGTCCGACAAAAATATCCCTGTTTTACCTTGGCCACGAAACTCACCGGACTTGAACCCAATTGAAAACGTGTGGCATGAGCTAAAGCGGCTTGTTTATAAAGAAAAGAATACCAGCCGTCCAATTTTAATTGAAAACATAAAAAAAATATGGCATGAGGCACCCGAAATCAAAGAGTGCATCAAAGCTTGCATAGAAAGTATGCCGAGGAGAATCGAAGCGGTTAAATCGGCTAAGGGTGGCAACACTAAATATTAATTAAGTGAACAAATATAATCAAACAAAAAATTGTTTGGAAAATATGTAGCCGAAATACTGGTATACGGATTTTGAAAAATAAATTGGTAGAAATAAAGGAAACGAGTTCGACTTTTCATTTTATTAATTAAGTGTTAGTTATAAAAAAGTGAATTTACTTCAAACATATTTTTCTATAATCTCTGTAAACGATTTTTTGATAAAATAAAGATTAAACGTTGAGAAATGCACTCAAATCCAAAAATTGTGAATTTTTTTAGGTGTTCATAATTTTTTGGCCAGGGACTGTAAATGAATTGGCATCAAAAACTTATCGAATTGAGTTTCAGTATGTGATTCTTTATTTGGGCGAAATGAAACTACCCCATTCTCAGACAGTTCATTGCGGGAGACAAAAAATGGATTATACATGAAAATTTATTGCGAAAACAACGATGATGGTCGAAACAAGGAGAATGGACTACTGGGGCTTGAAACTGGTTTTGGAAATGCATCGTATACTAAGAGCTCCTATTACCTAGTAGAACTATCGATTCTAATGTATTCTGTCAAAAGCTTAGCCAATTCAAGCAATCTTTTGATGAAAAGCGTCAATCATGGGGCAATAGAAAAGACATGGTGTTTCACCAAGATAATGCGAAACCACAAACATCTGTGAAGACTCGCAAAAAATTAAAGTTCAATTGGGAAACTTTAATGGATTTATTTTATTTATTTATTTATGCACAATCTATTTACAGGCAAAAACCCCGATTACAAATAGGACAGCTTAGAAATAGAAATGGATAGTAAGAAAATAATACTAGATAATAAAGGAAAATAAAAATAGATAATAAAAATTAAGAAAATTAAAAATATGCAATTCAAAGTCACGAATGATCAAATATAAGTATAGGCTAATTAATCAGCATTTAATATGGTGTTACAAATATTACATTTGAATGTGGCAATAGGGACCTTGTTGGAGGCTATTATGGATACGTAAAAGGCGTAAAACAGGAGAATGAAAGTAAGTATCTGTACATGGAAATGGTACTTTAAAGACAACAGAGGACCTATGCAGCTCGTTAATCAAAGATCCTATAGATGAAGTTAGATAGCCACGGCAGATTTTGAACAGAACGCAAACTCTGCACTTAGCTAGGAGAGGGAGATTAATGAGGGAGAAGCGTCATCATAAAGCATGTATGGAGAATTGTATTTAAAGAGTAAGGTGCGAGTGAACCTAGGCAGAACAGATTCAATGGCGTCGGAAACGTATGTGAAACGAGACCAGACTTGACTACAGTATTCAAGTTTAGAGGAAACTAGGGTAACAAATAATTAACATATGTAAAAATGCTAAAATAATTGTGGCCGATACGTATAGCAAGGCCAGAAATCCGTGACGCACTATTAGTAATCGTACGAACATGAATGTCAAATCTAAGTTTATTTTCGAAGGTGACCCCTAGATCTGTAAAATATTCCAGAGAGACAAGGGCGGATTTACACATCAAATAAGGAAACACATAAGTCTGGGTCTTCGGAGAATAAGACATGAAATAACATGTGGAAACATTTAACGATAGCTAGAGTTACACCAAGCAGTAAGGGAATGCAAATCATCCTGAAGAAGCAGATGATCATCTGAGCTTTCGATTGCCCGAAATATTTTTTAGTCATCTTCGTTAAGCAAACAAGATGACGATAAAATATTTGGAAAATTGTTGATGTAGAGGTTGAATAAGAGCGGTCCTAGTATCGATCCTTGAGGTACACCAGAAGACATGGAAAAATGGTGCGGACGACACGCCAGAGACAGGGGCAAAACAGGTGCGATTAATTAAGAACGAAGATATCTAAGAAGGCCCACAGATACCATAGTGATTTAATTTGAGCAGAAGAAGCTCAAGATTGACAGAATTAAATGCTTTAGAGAAATCTATATGTATAGCATCAACTTGACAGTTCCGATCTAGCGCCGAAGACACTCGATAAGAAAATTCAATGAGATTTGTTGATGTAGACAGACTTTTATCAAAGCCATGTTGCTGAGATATGAAAGCATAGGTAAGAGAATCATAAACTTTGTTAAACACGAAACGCTCAAGAATTTTGAAAAAATAGGGAAGAATGGAAACGGATATAATTGAAGGCGACGCTATATTCATTAGATTTGAAAATAGGGAAAATGTTCGCCGATTTCCAGAATTCCAGGAGTACAAAATTTACCAGCACAAAGGCTTATATTAAATAGAATTTGTAGAACACATAAGGAAGATGAAAGATTTTACATAACAAAAAGGTAGGAAGGCCATCAGAGCCAAGAGAGTAATTTGAATCAAGAGACGATATAAGGAATTCAACTGCAAGAGGATTAATCAAGAGTGAAGAGAGACAAGGGGGGAAATCGAAAGAAACGTTATGAGAAGGCGGAATCGTTGAGTCAAAGTATACAGAAGAGTAAAACAGCGCGAAGAGATCGCAAACATTCTGAGGATGAGCAGCAGTGATTTGAATGTTAGGGAGTCAGGTATATGAGAGGAGGATTTCAAAGATCGAAAAAATGACCAGAAGTTTTTAGGGTTATTCGAAATCAAAGTGGACTTGGTCAGAAGGAGAACTTTAAAACTTTCTTCGTCCTGCATTTTTAATATTCAGAGCGCATTTAACACTCTTGGTAAAACATGGAGCATTGTTAGTGGAAGTGTGGAAGATTGGAGTATGCAAGGTGATTAAACCAAGGAGAATAGCATAGAATTTCTTAGCTGCAATGTCGACGTCAAGTCCTCGAACCAAACCAAACCAATCAATTGCGTTGAAATCGAGAGTTAAGAGGTCAAAATTAGTTTTTTTTTAAGCAAGGTTTATTGGAAAACCTAGCACAATTAAATAGGTTAACGACTACATCTACAAAGAGGGGCGGATAACAAAATAAGAGTAATAACAAAATAAGAGTAATAACAAAATAAGAGTAATAACAAAATAAGAGTAATAACAAAAACGATGAAGATTCAATGTTGGAGAAGATGACGTCAAGTATCTTATTATTTACATTAGTGACAGCGTTAAATTGAGAAAGCGAACAAAATGAAATGAAAAATGAGAAAGCAATAGAAATATGATTGTTAGAATCAATAGGGGAAAAACCAGAGTCCCATTGAACAAATGGAACATTAAAATCACCACAGATGATGACAGACGAAGAAGGCATTCACCACATAATCCAGATATTGCACCACTAGACAATCATTTGTTTCTTTCATTGTTGGGAAAAACAGTTAGCTAAGTTTTTAGCAATAAAAGAAGGAGATTTTTTATAGATGGGATAATAATGCGATGGCAAAAGACTAAATAAAATTTTACTAAAAAAAAATCATTATAAATTTGCCTTAAAATGTGTAAAGACTTATACGTAAACCCAATACATATGCATATATATTTTTGCGTCTCTTAATTTACAAGTCACGAGTCACCACTGGTATTTCGATTTAGTAATTCGATTTTTCAATGTTTTTTTACTGGTATTTCAATTTCAAATGCATAAAACTGTCTTTTCAAGAAATTAGGCGTAATATCTTTGATGCTCGAGTATTATTTATGACAAACATTGCTTCAATCATTCATGCTTAAGAATAAAAAATGTTTACGCCCAATGTGGGTGAAGTCGCCATTTTCTATGTGAGTTGCCATTTTCTATGTGAGAATTTTCGAACAACAACTGATGATGACAATAAAACTTAGTACTAGAACATTGCTGAAATTTGGTTACTTCATGCGGAGTACGATGTGGAATTATTCAACAATCAGATGCAGTTTTTTCTATAACTCATGGTTCTGGTATGACGCGAAAAATTGATGCAGGAGTGGGATTAAATTTTTGCTTTTTCAATGTGAATATTTGGAAAACAAAATAAATATTACAAAAAACTCATTCTTTAGAAATTTTAGTTTTTTTACCTAAAGTAAAAATAACAACCAGATCTAGTCTCATGAAAATTTAACAGCATTTAATATACAATCACTAAAATTCCATTTGCGTCACAACGGGAAAAAACCTAACCAGTCACTTTAAACTCAGACTGGAAAACACGAGAATTTACGTCGTATTCGCACAATTTCCGTCACGTGCCTCAATGCAAATTTTGTGCAATAAACCCAAATAAATCAAAAACAGATAAGAGCTTTTAGATAGTACATATTTTGCGTCATTAGCACACCAGCTTTTATATTGCGCAAGGAAACTAATTTCAAAATATAATTTTATACAAACCAATCAATTTAACAACTGGACAAGGTCGTTTTATGTATCAACAAGTTGCAATGGTGGTGATAAGATTGTAGTAGATAAAAAGTTGGAGACATATTATTTCTTATCGAAATTTCACACGGTGCTATTCATGAATTTTCCGCTCGAAATTTTCGTTCTCACACGCGGAATCAACGTCTTATCGCTCTATTTGCTACATCGACCTCAGATTTAACTCATTTAAAATTTTTGTCCTTTAAAGTGTTCTCAATCCTGCCGCCAGCTTTAGATAAAGTGTCTGCCCACAAGTTCCCACAATACATGTTGCTATCCTAAATTCCCAATATTCTCGTTCGGCATTCTACTTAATTTGTAATTATTTTTAGATCCATGACTTACTTTACTAAATTTATCTTTTCATTAGTAATGGTGTTCTACGCAATCAGACAACGTCCCGTCGTTTCGTTGTTAGGAAATATTTGGAAATCTGCACCATGAAATTTGCCAAAGCCCAGCCACAAGCATTTATTTCACCTTCAAGGCGATCCACCAAAACACAACGTTGTCTTTGATGATATGAACACATGAATCAAAGAATACTAAGATTACGCTGATCGCCGTACGAAAATGTACCGGTTTACACCAGTCGGACCAAAAGTGACCTGACCTAAAGCGCGGACTAAATGAACTTAGTCCTCAGGTGTTTACAACGAACCCGACCTAAAATTTGCTTAGGTGGAATTTAGTCCTCGTCCGTATATGACAGCTGTCATTTAGTTTAATGTTCCTTCATGCACTGTATTTATCGTTTCATTTGTCTCTCAAACATGTTTATTTCAATGATTTTGTGTCAAAGGGGAATGTTATGAGCTTATATTCAACATACATACATTATTAATAGTCGCACAAAAATCAATGTTTAGGTCGCGTGTGTTTACAACGATTATAGTCCACGACCTATATTTAGGTCAGGTCGCTTGAAATCGTGGACCGACCTAAATTTAGGTCGGTCCACGAGTGTCTACAGCACGTGTACTAAAAAATTTAGGTGGAATTTGGTGTTTAGTCCGCGGACTAAACGTCCGCTGTAGACGATACTTATGAGTTGATGTGCGCACCTACGTCACACGTGACATGGATGGCTATTAGTCGTTCGAATATACATATGCGTCGATAATTAACGAGTGTGTTACACGTTTTAAATATACGCAAAAGATAATTGCGGCGGAGAACTAAATATTATAAAAACGCTTTCATAAAACTAAACCGACTTATTCAAAGCGTTTGTCACGTGTGACGTAATGAAACAGAATTCCAATATGGCGGACCTGCGCAATGCGTAATCTTTTTACTTGATTCATGATATGAACATACTTATTTGCATTTGCCAACACCAGAGAGTTTTACATTTATTTATAGGCATTTTGTATTTTTGCGGGGGTGTAAGTCTGATGAACTATCTATTTCGCTCTCGAATATAATTTTACTGTTTATTCTGAAATTCGCAAAGAATTTGTTCGAGTTTGGTTTGTTTTTTATTTCTGTCTGATTGTTGACCTGAACGCAGGAGAATCTTTTGTGGTAGTTAGCTATTTTCGGAAAATGAAATGTTCTGTGGAACTGTAACGGAGACTTTGAATAAGTATATATGATGAAAGAAATATTATTTCGTAGAGCGGAAGTTGTATTTTCAGCGTGGTAATGATTTAGTTGGTTAAAATTATTTGAAATATCTATCACGTATTCTCTTTTTATTAGATATTTTTATCTTTTGTCGTGGATGTGTGGGAGTGTTATACGCATATAATTTGAAACATATGGTGACTAAAAATGGAAACGTGGAAAGCCATTCTTTGTTTTCTGAAAAAGTCAATTGAAATGGCAAAACTTATGTGCAATTAAGGTTACCAGTGCAAAAATCGTAAATAAGATTGAAATTCGAAATAAGCTTATTGTAGAAGCGAGCAGTATTCACTACAACAAAACAGTGTGAAAACTGAATCGAAGCCCTAGCTGTGTCAAATCAGAATATAAGGGGACCAAGAGGAGCCAGAAATCAATATTCCATGTATTCATAGCTCGACTGAACTTATTTCAAAAACGCATAGCAGTTTGCTTACAGTTTGCTTACTTTTACGTAGCTATTCGAAGCATCGTGGGGATGTCCTGCCCTAGGAGAAATGTTTTATCAGCCTGTTTTTATCGAAACCACTTCTAGACCGGATCTCTCAAAACCAACCCACTGAGTATGGAAATTATCTTGAACACAAAAGTATCGTAATATCTTTTGAAAGTTATTTCAACAAAAAAATTTCAAAGTAAAACTCATGAATAAAAAATAAAAAGAAAACAAAAAAGAATTAACAACGAAAACAAATAGAAAAATCATATTATGATTTTAAGTAACTCTAATAATTTACTATTACATCTGAAAATTATGATTTAAGTTTCAAATATGTTTTAATTTACATTTCATAGTCATATCAAATGGAAACTTTGACAGTTTTTTTGCAGAACGATTCAATAGCAGGCTTGACCGCGAAATATAACACAAAAAATTTTGCTTTGTTAGAGGCGAAAAAGTGATTGTCAATTGCATTTGTGTTTCCAATACTGTCACAACTAATTATATCATTTTGATGTTAAAGATGCACCTCGTACAGGTAAGCCAGTAGTCGAAAATTTCTATAAAATCATTGAAATGCTAGCAGCCGTAGTATCGCTAAAAATCTACCACAAGACAATATTAAACAATTTGAATAAAACTAAATTTGACGACTTGACGCAAAAAAAAAAACATATTGGACCGAACTTCTACCTACAAAGCCTTGGACAAACGGAACCCAATTGTGCCATTTTATTTTAGGTATTGCGGTATGTTTGATGAAACTTGACTACTGTGAACAGCTTCCATGTGGCCAAATACTGAATTCAGACCTCTATTGTCAACAATTCGATCGTTTCAAGCCAGACCAATAAGAGAGAGTTGTATACCATCAGGACCACATCAAGCCACATGACTTATCTGAAAGCTTTTGGCATCTCCTTCAATGTCCTCTAAAATCAATTTTGAGAAGTAGAGATGGTTTTAAAAATCTCAGATTTCTGTTAAATCTCAGATCGCTGCTAAACGCGTCCCGTTCCTAAGCAATATTTTTATGCACACCCTTCAAGGAGGTAAAAATCCCAAAGCCATACGTAACAAAGTAGATAGCAGTATATTTGAATGTTGAAAACGTCGACGATTTTCCCGAACGTGGCTCAGTGTACAAAGTTTTTCCAAAAACGACTAAATAATTGTTCACTTATTTTCAAGAAAACGATTGGAGTAACATTATAGTTTCTGATGAATCTTTCTTTCTTAACATTTCTTACCTTATCACGAGCCTCTTGCATACGTGGGAACAGATTGCTGCAACGCACTGTTAAACACACAGAGAAGAGTCACGTTGGGGGATATTCCTCAAAAAAGGATTTAGCAGCCCGTTCCTTTTTACTGACAATTTACACGCCGAAAAAACAAACCTTGTTTACAAAAAGGTTTCATAACAGGCTACCTAACGTTGTTTCATCAAGAATAACCAAGATTGGATCTTTCAAGGTAACAACAATCTCAAACGCTGGAGAAAGACGTGTTGTGCGTGAAAAGGTGAAAATAGTATGATCACGTTGGACTGGCCGGCGCAATTATCCACTGCCAAAGCCCAACATGAAGGACTGCCATAAATGCATGCAATCTGAAAATCCTTACCAAGAGAATATGCTGAAAATTTGATCCAATGTATGCTTCAAAGATCCGAGTCGATAATTGAGGCGTACATGGCCAATTCATGCACAAGCATTTAAGTCAAAATAAAGACATTTCAATTCATGTATAACAACTTTACAATAAAAAAAAATTGAGAAATAAAGTCGAACACGCTCTACTTAGCCGACTCTACTTGTAACCTTTTAGATATTTTGTTCAAACTCGAAATGCTTATCGGGTCTTTCCATGCAAAATCGACCAATTTTCAGATTTTTGAACTCACTTTCTTGGAATTTGGAAATATTTTGTTATCCAGAAGGGCTGGTGAGCTAATTATCGAAACTGAAATATTTTTGGAACATATGGTATATTTGCGGAAAAGTTTTTGAGAAACGTCGGTCCGTGTTGCATTCAAAAAATTGTATAAGATCTTCTACTTTACGTTGAGTCTTCAAATATGGCTTGTTAGAAAGGGTAAGGTGTAGATATTCTAGAAAAAACAGTGCGAGAAAATTCTGGCCAAAAAGAATAAAAAGGATCATTACAGTGTCCTTTATCCTTGAATATTTCAAAATGCACACCTACAAATGCGCAAAATTTCAAAGTGGAGCTCGGAAAGATACAGTCGTAAGAAATTTTTAAAGGAGTGGAATACTATAAAGGAGTGAAATACTATAAAATTTATAGAAAATGATACCGAAACAAGGTAAAACTTACAAAATATGGTACGTAAGAATTTTATGTTTTAAAAATAGATTTAAAAGCTTAAGCTAAAAGATTCTAATTTAGTTTCTAGCGTAGAACGATCGGTATAAGTCCATTACTTATAACTAATGCCACTGACACAATTTTCATAATTTTTTTTTCGCATGTACTTACACTCAAAAATATTTCTGATGAATTTTACCCTTACAATAGTAGGAAACTGGTTTCCTACTATTATAGATGTAAATTTACAAAAGTGCGTGCAAAGAATATTTTACGTCTTAAATGTGTAATTTTTTTTACGAGCAAATTGTGTAATTTTACCCTAAAAAGACGTAAATTTTGGACTAATACGCATGAAATTTATGTAGCAAAGGCTACTTTTTACGAGTCTTTTAGGATAATATTTACTACACCATTTATTCGTGAATACCCTTGAAATTGTTTACAAAACTATAATAAAGATTGTTTTATCAAACAAATGACATGAAAAACTATTTCAAACAATTTTAGGAAGCATACAGTACTTAAGCAGGAATTTCAGTAAGCCTGTAGCTAAGTTTCAATTTCAATAAAATTGCAATTGAAAAAGTTTTATGATCCAAAAGCCACACACTTAAGATAGGGAAGTGCTATTTGTGCACCTAATTAGCTTATAGCTACACTTCTAATTTGCTTATAGTTACACTTCTGAACTTATTATACGAAAAGAAAAGACTACACTTTGCACTTAACTGCTGCTATTTAAATGTAAGCAACGATCGCGAAATATCAGACTCGTGCAGTCACAATGTTACATCAATAATAAGTGAAATTCGAACAAATTATATAATTTTACAGCTTTTGTGTAAATGTGAGCAGCGAAGTAGTAAATTTACTCTTTTTGCTAAGGTTTACGAAATACTATTTATTATTCAGTTGATTTGGCGTAAAAGCAAAAAATGCACATCTAATGTGTAAAAAAAATTGTGATTCGTTATTTTAAACAGAAAAATGAATATATTTCCTATTATCATAGAATTAATTTTAGACCCACTTTTTAGAGTGTAGAATAACGGGTGATCCAGGGCAATCTTGGCAGTTACCAAAATACCAATCTGTTTGTGGAGGAGAGTATATCATCAGAGATAAAAAGTCCTTATAATTAGCCAAGCTTATATCGGAACCTTTTGTTAGAAAATTTATTTTTGGTCCTTTAATCATTAATTTAACGTTTTGATGTATATTGCATACACAGACAGAATGTGTCCCCGATGCTTCCGCGAAATTGAAGTATTTAGGCATTGCTGCAGTAGACTGATTTTATGAGACCAGCGACATGTGGATCCATACTTCTTTGCCTTGTCGGGGAAGTATAACCTCATCTAATTTTTTGAATCATATATGGGGTTGCGCCGGTAAATTCGGACACTACTTTGGCACGTGATCAATTCGTCGGCAAAAGTGATAAAAGTAAACACTTTCGTTTCCTTTTCTTTAGCTTTTGAACATTCTTCTTTGATATTATTTATTATAGATAATTCATCATTTGTTTTTGTTTCTTCTGCGGGTGGTTTCTACTTTATTTTAAATACATTTTTGTACAGTACGCTAGTAAAGTTGTTTAACTTTCTTCTTAGAATGTCCATTTTACAAAATTTTTTTTCTATATGAACCCATGACTTTCCTTAACTTCAATTACATCCGATCTATACCCTGAAAGTAACTTCTTGGAATCCATGTAAACTACAGGTATTGCAATTAACCCTAATTTTAAGATGTAAAAATATGTACAATATAATATGTGTGAGAAACCCTAGACATGGGGAAAATCCAAAATAATCCTAAATGTTCATGCCGCTAGTAAATGAAAAGGAATCTGCTTTCTTTATTTTTGTTTTATGATTGCTTGTTAATCAATTTTCTCAATTATTGCAAACAATTTATATCCTAGTGTTAGGTCTGTTAGTTAAAGAAAAAATCGAAGTACTATTCCTTTTAAAAAAATAAAAATCATAAAATAAATAATTACCCATAGCTGAGGAATACAAGAACTTGATTTTGCGAAAAACCATCAAGTTATTTAATATCAAACATATATTTTAATTTTCACCTTGTGTCGGTACCATTTTCTTTAAATTTTCTTTGGCGGTTAAAAACTTCTCACAAATGTACTTTAAGGAGCTCCACTTCGAAATTTTGCACATTTGTAGCTTACATAATTGTTTACAATAAATTAAAAAAATTAAGAAAATCGAAGGTGCGCATTTTGAGATATTCAAGAATAAAGGACACTGTAATGATCCTTTTTTGCCAGAATGTTTCTCGCATTATTTTTTTCTAGGATATCTACACCTTATCTTTTCCAACAAGCCATATTTGAAGGCTCTACGTAAAGTAGAAGATTTTATACAATTTTTTGAATGCAACGCGAACCGACGTTTCTCAAAAACTTCAAGAGGCCATATTTCCGCAAATATTAGATATTTTTCAGAAAAACATTATTGGTGCACATAACTCAACTACTTATATTCACAGTGATAATTTCATTGAATTCTGACGATAGCAATCAAAGACCGTTGGCCGATTTTCTGTGGAATAACCCTACCGACTTCGCATATTTTACAATTCGCCAGGTATTGCATTGCAAATTGCACATTTAGTTGTGAATTATGAGGATAGTGTTTCATTTTTGTTTTAAGTTGGCTCAGTAAGATAACTAGTTGAAGTTCGATCAAATTTTCAATTTTGAAAATTGAGATCATTTTGAAAACATAAACAACGAAGTACGAATTTAAATACATCAACAAAAATTTTCAATTATCTACTTTTTACAACAAATAGCTTAGTAAGGAAAAAATTTACTTGTTTTCCAACCCTTTTTCTCAAACATAAACTACCTGAATTGTATTGATTTGCAAAAATATTTCCAGTCACTCACTCGCAATCGCAATACATATACCAACCAATTCCATTTACAACATCCTCAACCAAAACTAATTACCAATTTCTTACACGATCTCCTATGACTATCTTGTACAGGTGAATCGGTTGGCTGTAAATTGATAGATAGATCAACTAAGATCGTCTGTTCGCAGGTTAACTAATCATTTGACCATCGAGCAAGTACGCGATGTAAAGTGTGAAATTTTCTTCACAACTCCTATATACAAGCTCAGAAAAAGATTGAGTGGCAATCGTTTCGCCATCAACGTTAGATGACCCTGATCTTTTCAAGGTTTCAAAGATTTTATGCGCGATCGTATGCTTGCTAGAGGCAGTTAGTCAGTAGAGTGTGCACTAGCAGCAGCTTTACTGCAATGCTATGCTGGTATCGTGTGAACGTACAATTTAGTTTCTAGACTGATGTGGTAAGTTATGTATTGCGCGGAAACGGGCAATAGACTTTTAAAAGATACGTGGCGAGGAAAAAAATTAGATGGATTGCAACTTTTTTTTTCAAGGTGTGCTTAAGCACTTTGAATAGTGTTTGCTGAAATTGAAATGTTTGATTATGTTGGGCCGAGAATCCAGTGGGAAAAAATAAGATACAGTGATATTTTTGGAGCTGTAATTGAGGGAGTTTGATTTTAGTTGGTAAAAAAATGATAGAGAGTTATTTCTAATGATCAATTCTAGAGATTTTACTAATACTACCTATTTGGATATTTTGTTAATTTTCCGATAATATTGGATATGCACGCATGCATTTGGTCGAAAATTTATCGAAAATTGCCAACTAATAATTTCAAATGTCCTACCAACAATTTCGTAAAAAAAAACACAGAACAAAAAACATCGACAATTTGCGTGAAAATGCAACAATCATTGCAAACATTGATAGTTCAAGGTCCGTTTTCTTCAACACTACCTAGTCTCTTCATTTAGATAATTTAATAAAAATTTGCTGCCTTTTATCGATGTACCAATTATATCTAGCTTCTTCGTCATTGAACTGAAAATACAGTGCTTTGTAAAACGATTGTGACACTTATCTAATCAATTGTTGACACGAGTTTTACGCTTGTTTTATTTCAAAATTGTGTATATATTTCCTAACAAGCCAGGCAGGCAGGCAGCCATGATGTGGTTGAAAATCGCAGGCTACAATCATACTAGCAATAATTGAGTTATGAATCGTAGTACATTGCTGTTTTGCGTGTACCCGCAATACAATAGGTTGATTATACGGGGCCAATCAGCCCGACGAGAACTTGAATTAAATCGCATGTTTTCCGAAGTCCAAGCAACGACATTGGTATAGACGCCGCAATACACCAATACAATACAATAATAGACCAGATTGCAGTATTTTAGCAATTTTTCGGACGTTAGATATTGGTAGATATTTTAGAGCTAAGTTTCGACCTATGAATTCTGTGATACCTCTCCGGTACATCTAGCCCTGGCCGTGCTGCAATCTTTCAATCAAATCCAACAAATTCGCTGTAATCGTAATGTGAATTCACATTGTTTGCATTGAGTATGTGGTTGTATGTGCAATATTGCATAGTCAACGTGGATTGTACTCTCAGTGGAAGAAGAAGGAAACGTTGCGATATTTTAATGAGAGTAATGTTTGCTAATCAAATCGTTGCACAGTTTTTGTCGTAACAAATGGATAAAATGGTGAAGTAGTTTTAAAGTGTTCCAGTATTGTTCACCAGTGAGCATGTTTAGGGTCAGAGGAAATGAATTGACGTTTATTGTGTATATTTGTTTAGGTTTCGAATATACCGATGCAGTGTAGGTTGTGGTAAATTGACATTGAAAATATAACCATAAATTTTTATGTGGAGTATATGTTTGGAAAAAATCTTCCATGGAATGATTGAGTTGGATATTTTAATAAGATTGTAGTCGTGAAGTGGAAAATTTTTACATGATGTCTGGATAAGATTTAAGGGGTGAGTAGGGTTTTTAAATTTATTTTTTTTCGATTTTATTTTTTATTTTGAAAGGAATAACTAATATCTCAAGAATGTTGTGTCTAAATTTCAAGTCGATCAGAGCAAAATTGACGAAGCTATGACTATTTTTATACCTGTCGGATTTTTATACCAACCTGATTCGAGCGCGCTATTGTTACCAGGCAGCTGGTTCGATTTTTATAAAATACCTTAAAAGTTATCCCTATCTTTCTTAATAGAAATTTAAAAAAGCGTACAAACGTGTTAACTTAAGTCAATAATAACTTTATATTATATTATTTATAACTTAAGTCAATCTAGAGTATATAATTTAGTGTGGCAGTAAACGTTATATCGAGCAATACACGCACTTTCCGATTTTCGCATCATTTTAGCTCCATTTTCGTTCAGTTTTGTGCTTAAATATTGCTAAAATGCAGAAAAAAGTTACAAGATCTGATAGAGCAACAACTAGTGCGAGATTATATCGACCTAAAAAATTTGTATTAGTCTTTTCAACAATTGCAACAGTAGTTAAATGCATAAAATGTGATGGAAAAATAAATTGTCATTCGACTAAAAAAGAAGGTCGACTAAAAAAGAAGCAAACAAAAGAAGGCAGGATTCATCGTAGACAGGAGCAACAAGATGCTCTAGACATTGTGGATGATAGATACATCCTTTATGGACCTGACACTGATGATTCAGTGTGAAGTAAGCCGATAGAACTTGCTTATGAACGTTTCATCCCAAATTTTTTAGCGTTCAAAACTTTAAAGCGCTTTTCCCACAACTCACGTTTTCAAAGTCGGTGCCCATCATAACTCCAAAACTACTGCACCGATCCTTTTGAAATTTTGAACACTATTTTTCGACATAATTTACGAGGTAACGCCGGAGAGTTTTTTTCGAATTTGTTTATATTTTTAACTTTATAATAACGAATTAACCGATTTTTTTACCGTTTTAACCGTTCAAAGTGCTCCCAAAAAGTGAAAAATTTAAATTTCAAAAAACCCTCCCGGCGTTACCTGGAGAAAGCGATTATCTAACGAAATACGTTTGATTTTAGGATTTCAGATGATTCGGCACCGAGTTATGATGGGCACCGCAATTAACCTTTTTTCCGAGACGCTCCAGAAGAATTGCTGCCATTGTCGTATTTTTTAATATTTTTTCATGAAAATTTCGCAAAATATTCTTCAAATGTTATACTATAATGTACTATTGGTTTTAATAAATAGATTTTAACTGCTTCATCTAAAAAAAAAATCACAAAAATGTGCCTTTTTTTACACGAATTAACCCTACTCACCCCTTAATGAAAATCTAAAGTGTGTTAACTTTTCTAAAATCTTATCAAACCCATTTTTGGGTCTACGAGTTTGAAGTTAGTTGAGCTCGATTTTCATAATCGAAATTTTTACGAGTGCTAAATTATAGTTTCACGCATAGCTTTGCTCCTGGTTTAACTCAGGTACTTACTCGGAGCCAGAGTAACTTAAGGTACTACTATCCTGTAGAATGGTGAAAATAGTACATTTTTAAATCTTTTTTTTTTTCAATGAATTTATTATTTAATCAATTCTAATTTTTTGTATCAAATTAAGAATACATCGAAGTTTACAAAAAAAAATTTTATTTATTTTTTTTCGTTTTCTACATTTTAATAGATGGCGCTCGAAGTTGGGTAGTTTAAAAAAACATGACTCCATGGCGGACAGTTAATCTCCGAAACGGCTAGTCTGAAACAAAAAAATCAAAATGCATGCTAAAAAGGAAGGTATTTCACAAGACAATTTACCACATTTAGTAAAAAATCGGTAAAAAAAAAAAATGGCGGACTTTTGAAAAAAAAAGTTAAAAAAATTGACTTTTTTTCAGCTTATTTGTTCTATAAAATTTTTTTTTATGTATTTTTCTCCAATTTTCTGGTAAATTGTCTTGCAGCGGATTCTAACAAACAAAACAAGCCCAACGTAGAAAAAAACGAGGGAAAAGGATAAAATACAATAAGAAAAACCATCTTCGAGTTTAATATCAAAATCACTTGTCGACAATTTATTCGCAGAGGCACTCACAAACGATGTATTTTGTTCATCCGTGTGTTGATTGCCTTGAAATTGTCGAGTTGTTCTTGCCTGTTTTGCTTTTTTTGCTTTAGTAGTTTTGCTACATTTTTTATACGAACTCATTTTTACATAAATCGTAACGCACGTGGGCAAAGAGAAATAGAACTGAAATACAATTTACATCCATGAATACATGTATACTTGTATATATATACACACACACACACATACACATATATATATATATATATATATATATATATATATATATATATATATATATATATATATATATATATATATATATAAATATATATATATATATATAAATATATATATATATATATATATATATATATATATATATATATATATATATATATATATATATATATATATATATATATATATATATATATATATATATATATATATAAAAATATATATATATATATATATATATATATATAAATATATATATATATATATATATATATATATATATATATATATATATATACATATATACATATATACATATATGTATATATATACATATATATATGAATGATATTTGATCAAAGAAGGTAAACATCTGTCGAAGAGCGCCAACGTCTATGAGCACCTGCGATCAGTCCAAAAGGCGCGCGCACTAAAACTGCTATAACTTCCGCGTTTTTTCGAATTTCTTCTTAAAAATTTAGAAGGCCATTCTTGAAGGTGTAGAGAATCGGAAAATGTAAAAAAAATAAAATCGATTTTTCCAAAATTCTACAGGATAGTAGTCCCTTAAAGCTTATCGCGCGATCTTCTGTTCGTACCTGGACTCGAACTAGGGACTCCACACACTAGAAGTCATGCTGCACTTACTAAGCTACACGAGCTTGATAGCGAATGAAACAAAGGTTAATAGCTCTTACACTGGGAGTTGTGAAACAAATGGAAATAAGGTAGGGCTGTATGGCATATTTGGTACTGCAAAGAAGAATCTAAGCTAAACTCGATTACGTGCACCCCAAAGCATATGTTGAATAGGGGTTGGGTACGAAATCTCGTATTACAATATCCCGTTTACAAAATCCCGCATTACAAAATCCCGTACTACAAAATTTCGTATTACCAAATCCCGTAATACAAAATCCCGTAGTTGCCGCGTCTGATTCTATATTATGCAAAACTACGGGATTTTTTATTCAGCTATTTTATAAGCTTGAGTAGCCTAGTGGGTAGAGCACTGGCTTCTTGCGTGTGGGGTCCCTGGTTCGAATCCAGGCTCGGACGAGGGTCCGCACACCAAGCTTTGAGTTCACCTAACTCTGATTAGGTACCTGATTTAAATCAGGGGTAAAGTGAGTCGTGGAACTAATCACTCCACACTCGTATTCACAATGATTAAATAAATTGTAATAAAGCTCTCTACCAGCTTCAACCCCTAGACCCGTACGAGGGTTGTCGTGGGATTGCTTTACTTTACTTTATTTTTTTTATTGTAGCTAAAATGACGACAAGGAAAATTAATGGAAGAGAATCAGTACCCACGAAAAAGAAACATTTGGAAAGGTACCAAAATATTAAGAAAATTATTAGAAAAAGGTCTGAAACTGAAAAAGTCGATTCTTTGAGAAGAATCGCGTACAATATGTCTTTATGTTGAAATTTATTCCTAAATAAAAGCTTAAATCACTATGTTTTTGTTATTTCATTATATGAATAGGTTTCATACGGGATTTCGTTCCACGAGATTTTGAGTTTCGGGATTTTGACGTTCGAGATTTTGGGTTTCAGGATTTTGAATTTCGGGATTTTGAGTTTCGGGAGTTTTAAGTATAGGATTTTATATTTCGGGATTTTGGAATACGGGAATTTCGAAACATACGGGATTTCATTGATTCGGGATTTTGTGATTCGGGATTTTAATACGATCCCGTTAAATAGTTTGCAGTTCATTACCATTGACCAAAGACTTCATGTAGAAGATCCACGGAAAGTTATCGCATCGTGTTAAATCGCGAAATCTCGCAAAAGTCACTAGACCACTTCAAGATGCAATGATAGTATTGAATCGAGTTTCCTTTGAACCAATCTCATGCATAAAATTGCGCGATCAATCAATCAATCAATCAGATTTTACGGTGGTTTTGAGTTTTGACCAACTTTAACGAGAGCTTACCCAATTTGAAAACGACACCAAAAAGTACGCCATTGTGATTCTCATTAAATCCCGTATAAATGTGCGCCAATTCTTCTGGAGCAAGGCATGCTCTCGTGACTTTAGATTCTGCACCAGTTAGATCTAGTGCGGGAGTAGGCTAAAATTATTTTGAATTTTGGTTGATTACGAATGAAAAACGAAATTTCACGGATGAATAACCAATATTGAAATAGGAATCGTTCTTTCGCTGTAAGTCTAATTATCTTGATTTGTCAAACAATGCCGAACATAAATCTCAAAGAACTTTCAAATATGACAGCACGATATGAAAATGGTCGTTTTTGGAAGATCCAGCAGTCTAAAAAAATACCGTGTATCTTGAAGCTGGGTTCTAGGAGCTCTCGAAGTCCAACCTCTATTTCAATCAGCATATCCTCATTTAAATACAACAGTTATCTTTTTGGCGAATATATGTGAATGCATAAGAAAAACGTTAACTTCATTTGTCGCTAAACCTTTATCAGATACCAATTCAAACTTGTGAATTTTCATCCTGGAAGATCTGTTCAAAAACGACTATATTAGATGTGGAAATATTTGAACCGAAAAGTTTCTACTATCTGGCGATTAAAAGATTGCTTAAGAGCCTACGTTTTGGCTTGTATTGGAGCTAATGATGCAAATGTGATTTAAATGAGTCATTTATGCGCGTCACTCATAGATACACTGTTGACATTTGAAGGCATTTTGATAAAAAGGAGAAGCTTGAACTAAGTTTAGGCTTTTTTGTTTGCTTTGATTAGGATAGAATGTTTTTAACAGCCAGATATTCTAATATCTTAAGATTAAAATAGTTGAAAGAGCCCGAGTCATCGCACGGTCTAGATAATAATGTTAGTGTTTAAATTTAAAATAAAAATATGTTAATAATGTAAGATGCAGAAAATTGTTATACTAAACATTAAGAGGCAGAAGACAAAAAATATGACTAAAATAAGAACAAAGGAGAACTATATTTAGCCCAATAAGAAATTACAGATTCTACATCTCTAGATATCTTCAAAGATCACTGATTTATATAAAAAAAAACTAATTCCACCTTCTCCGGTCTAACCACTTCACACCAATTCCAACAAACAAGTTTCTAAAACTCATCTATCTTACAGACGCAAACTAGCTCTTCTAAAAACTACTCGAAAAACAAACGAAATCGCAATAAGCAATATCGTAATCATCACGCAATCACTCAAAACAAATTGCTACAATCTTCCTCTTGATCGTTTCTAATCGTTGTGGCAATCTATCTTCCTATTCCGGTCCCTACCCCGTATATCAGACCACTTTATCGCGTTCCTACATCACAATATTCTTCAAATTATTTTGATCAATGCTCTCTAGTAAAGTGTATTACAAATTTCCGGGGGCCAGAGTCGCAGTAGCGACGCAACAACAGTTTTATCGTCGGAATTGGCCAATTTCACCTCGGAAAAGCCTTGTCCCGCACATACATATCCATCGAAATCAAATTTCAATCGATCTTCTTCCTACATACATATGCTAAAACTCCGGAATGTATTGTAAATAAACGATACATTACCAAAATGTTCTATTTGTTATTCCAATCTGTGCCATAGCTAGGGCCCAGTAGTCTAAAATCTATCTACAAATCAACTGTCTGTACACACAGAGTCGAGGCCTAACATTCATTATATTTGTCAATATCCTCTATTTCGTCAAAAATGAGAATTGAATCACTTTTCGGATTGACGAAATCAACGTCATCATCAGTCAGATAGCTAGATACTAGCTTGCTAGCTAGCTGGCAAGCCGTGTCGTAGCCGGTTGAGGCAACACATTGTGTACGCGCTGCCGCTAATGCTAGATAGATTGTTGCGTTAGATACTTCTATTACCGTACTATGTTCGCGTCACGTTAAAAATTGAACGTTTAACATAAAGTTAGACCTTGTTCGAAAACTAAAGACTTAATGTCTGATATGTGTGCATATGAGTAATACGGTTGGGTAAAGACTTTGAAGTTAAAAATGATTGTTTTACCAATGACTATGAGTGAGGGTGGCCAGTATGTAATTTTAATGATTTGTTTGTTGTTCTGGGATTTTTTTGGAGTGTGGAACAACTAGTTGTATCGCTCTATGGAAATCTCTACTGGTGAAACAGAATTAATTTGCTTCGTTTTTACCTCGATTCAGATGCAACCTCATGAATAGATCCAACGATAAAAAATGACCAAATAGAGAGTATGCAACGATAAAAAAATTAGCAAAATATTGATAACTTCTTAGATTTTAAAATGTTCTCTCCGAAACGGCAGCATTCTTTTTTCCACAAGTAACATTCTCGCAACAAAAAGCTTTCGCAATCTTTTAATAGAAACGAAATCAAAACGTTATTCTAGAGGCCTCAAAATTTGGCAAGTTCTGATGTATACGCAATAATTCAAGGTAATGACAGCATCATTACATAGAGGCGCCTAGCGCTTATTGCTGAGAGTACACCGGGTGTGAAATCATATGTTCAAACTTTCATAGCACTAATATTACACCGGCTGCTTCCAATCACAAAACCCAAAGAATTCCACACAACAAAATTGTTTTCCTGGCACAAACAGCACAAACATCTCTTTGGTTCCACCAAGAAAATACAATGTCAATTCAAGGAACACAAAAATCTAAATTAAGTAATCACCTTGTAATTTAAAATATGTTTATTGTTCAGTAACAACAAGATTTATCTGAATCCTTGCGCAAATTAGTGCCCGATAGCAAGAAAGTAGAAAATTTCGCGAAAATTTCAAAATTCAAACTTGTCATGTTACGACGTAAATTTCGATGTCGACATAAATTTTTGGCATGGTTTGCGTCGAACGCTCGATTAGAGGCAAATTGCGAAAAACATTGAGGAAAGTTCTACTAAACTCGAGTAGTGATTACAAAACACATACTTAAAGATTGTTTGCTGTTCTATTTGCAACGTAAATTTGCTGTTTTTCCGTTCTAAATTTGGCGAGGAATGCCATCACCGACTGCCTGGATTGACTAATCGAACGAGTTAAATTTGTATGACTTTGTTTTTGGCAACATTTCCCAGTTGCAAGTTGGTTTATTTTATCGATTGGTATTTGTTGGAGTTCGCACTTGGCGTTGCACTCGAGCGCGGGGGTTGCATTCTATTTTCGATTCGATTGATGTTTTAGTGAAAAAAAGTTGATTCGACATTGAGGATAGAGTTTTTAAGGGCGGGTCGAGGTGAGTTTGGCAAGCTAAGTAAGTCGGGTATAAATAGTCGCATAAGTGTCGGATATCCCAGAAGCAAAATTACCAAATCAAATTTGGTAGTTCTAGTATGTGCTATTAAACTTTCAGTAGTGGATATTAAAATTTGGATAGGTTTTGAGAATTGGTTTACTAAGCTACAGTAGTCCCGACGCACAAGAAGCTCTACCGAGAACGGAACGTCCCAAATAACTCACTTATTTTTTGTATTATCCAACAGATATATTTTAAAGTTTTTCTAAGGTTTCAATGATCTAAATGAAAACGTTTCTCATATTTATTCAAACATTACTTTAACACCACGAAAATAAAAATATTAAAAAATTATTGACGGTCGCCAAACTTCCAAAAAACCGATTGGGGTTAGTTTACTTTATTCTATTTATAAGATATTTCCAATGACTAAGTTTTGGATAACGTCATATCAAATCATAGCAATAATTATTAAAATGATTGCCACTGTTGGTTGTCTATTCACCTTCTGGCTTGCATACTAGGCTTGACAGTCAGAGGCCGCAGAGGATATGACTATTGAATAATGATTTATTTTATCTAAATAACGGAATTTCCAATCATAAATAGCTGTTTTCTTTTAACGTCATAAAATAATTTGAGCCATAAACAAAAGAAAATTTGTTGTTGCATTCAAATATGCCCAATTATTAGCCCACACTGGGCGCTAAGTTGTCCAGCATATAAATAAACTGCTGATCAAATTTACTATGGTCATGGAAAAATGTATCCTGTACACAGAATTTTATTTTTGGCGTGAAAACTAGACGCCAGAAGCAACAGTTTTTGTAGGGTGAAGTATTTAGTAAAAGTTTACGCAATACTTTCGCGTTAAGAAGATTTTTTCGTCAAATAATTATCAGGCAAACGGAACACAGATTTTGTTAATGTTGAAGCGAGTAAAAATTGAAGAAAATAATAGAGCTTACATGTGAAGAACGAAGGAAGCAGGTTGCAAGAATAGAAGACTTTCCAGCTACGAAATCTCAAAAGAAGGGACTTCATAAGGGGGTAGTACCGGTTAGAATGCTAAAAAAAACCGCCTAATTTTCAATATTTTTTTCACCTCCTTTATTCTGTATTAATTTTAAAATTTGCATGAGTAAAATACACGTTTTGAAGATAACAAAACAAAATATTTATTTATTTTTTTCATTTTTCTACTTATTTATAGAGGGCGCCAAAATTGACGTCTCAAAAAATGCTTCGTCATACTGCAGACAGATAATCTCAGGAATGAAGAATCTGGAACAAAAAAACCAAACCGCGTTTCAAAGAGGGATGTTTCTTACGTGGTAATCTACCACAATATTTAAAAAAAAAATTATCAAAAAAAATGGCGGTTGGTTGAAAATATTTATCGAAAAATCGTAGTTTTTTTTCACTTTGTTTCACTTGCCAAATTTTTTGGGTTAGCTTTTGGCCTATATTGTGGTAGATTACGACACAAGATACTTGAATAAAGTAGTCCACCAAATTCGACTTAAATCGGTTCGGCCAATACTGAGAATAAGTATCCGCAGTTTGAAAAAACCTCATTTCGAGAAAAACGCGTTTAAAGTTTTTATTCCATTTATTTATTGAATATTATTTAAAAAAATATGTTTGTATCACCTACAATTGCTCAGTCTGCAATTCCTGGACCATACATAAGTATTTTTTTTTTTTGCCTGGCTTATGCACTTTTCATCTTTTTTTTCGCAGTTATTAAAAGCAGCGGTTTGCCGTAAACTGCCGTAACTTCTTTATTTTTGGGAATATCTTAATAAAATTTTGAGACGTGGTATCTGAAGGTATAATAAATTGAAAAATGCATAAAACAAAAAACTGATTTTTTCAAAATTATAACCGCTACTACCCCCTTAAAACATCAAGCCAACTTTTGTATAAGGAGCAGGAACCATCACGGTAAACTTAACTATCTTAGTTTACGGAGGATTGAAACAATTAAAAAGGTTGAAATTCTTTTTTCATTTTAAACCAAACTTTTCCTTTTTGAAGCAAGACATATTTTTTTAATTTCTTGACAAATATCGATATTTCGAGGATAATCTGCCCTCTTCTTCAATGTCTATCCGGTAGACACGAAAATATTGGTTTTAAATTTCTTACAAAGTAGGAAAAAATTTGGTCACATTAAAAGCAGCTCTTTAACCACATCACTACATGCTGCGTCATTTTTCCGGAATGCTAAACACTTCAATCGAAATAGCTCCGGTAGTTTTAAATTCCCCAATTATGAGTCTCGATTTTGATGGGAGAGTTTTGGATAAGAGTTGTATTTTCATTTCTTTATAATACATCAATAGTCTGGAAAGTACATCAAATTAAAGGTAATTGAATTTGATCACGGTTCCCTTCTTGTCTATGAGAAGCAGTGCATACAGGCAGCTTGATGAAGACTGGATTTATCCACAAGATAATGCAAGTCTTTAGAAAGTAAGGGGAATTGTGAAGTGCTTTAACAATAAAAAAGAAAATTCTTTCGTAATTTTGATAGGGGTGCACAATTTCCAGATCTAAATCCTAACAAGACCCTTTCTTGAAACGAATTTTTCTAAATTTTCTTTGTAGCTGTAGGCAATTCAAATATTTCTACATAAAGCAAAATAAAATATTTCGCTCAGTAACGATATTATGTGAAACACTCAATTTCTAAGTCATATCTAGACTACATTACGCAACATTCAATTTCAGCCTGGTTCGATTGCATTGCTTGCCACCAATAGTTCGCCTTCAATACCAAAGAATTGTCAGATTCAAAATTAGAAAAATGAAATACTCATACACTCGGCAGAAAAAGTTTTCGTACATATCCAACACATCCAACATATCTATAAAAAAAAACATCGTTTCTAACATTTTATTCCGAAATATTTTTTTCCCCTATTTTTCATTACTTCATTATGAACATAAAACAAAACAAAAATGAGAATTACTGTACTCTTACATAACGGAAATATAACGAAAATAAATTCGGAAACGAAAAATAGTCTGAAACTCCAGAAATAAAAAGTCTGCGTTCAAAGCGTATAAAGGGAAGTCAAAGTCTCTGAGTTGCAGTTAAATCATTGATAACAATAAAGTTTGTCTAGGAAAATTGATTTACGTGTTTTTATCCAAGGGTTGCGTTAAAAATAATTGATAAAAAACGTTAAGTAAGAGATGAAGGAAAGGAGATTGAATTTGGGGAAAGGGAAATTATCGTGGATTTGTGGAAAAAAGGTACGTCACATCGTGAAATAGGTGCAATACGTAAACAACGAGTCCTAAACAACTTTAAAAACACAGGAGTTTTGGTTTTAAAACCCAGATCTGGCCGTCCTCCAAAGTTGAGCCCTCATGAAACTCAGAGTTTGCTTCGAACGATAAAGGCTAATCATAGATTAACTGCAGCTGTAATGCAAAGGACATCAAAGCAAAGTACCGCAAGTATATTTCTGATGATGGTGTTCATAAAATTCTTAGGAAATATGGGTGTCACGGACGCGTTGCCCGTAGTTGGCAATAACAACCATTTATAACAACAGTAAACAGACTCAAGCGGCTGGCGTTTGCTAAGGAACACATCAATAAGCCAAAAGAATTTCGGAAACAAGTTATTTTCTCGGATGAAAGTAAATTTTGTATTTTTGGAATCAAAGGTCGGAAGATTGTATGGAGAAAAACTGGCGCGTAACAGTAAAGCACTGTGGTGGCGGTGTTGTGATATGGGGGTGTATGGCTAGTGGAGGAGTAGGAAAAATGGAGTTTATTGAAATTATTATGAATAAAATAGACTACCTTAATATTCTCAAGCGCAATTTGAAGAAAAGTGCAGATTATTTGGGCTTAAGTGACAACTTTTACTTGCAACAAGACAACGACCCTAAGCACACTGCGGAGGTAGTAAGACTCTGGTTGCTGTATAATGCCAAAATCAGCTTCGTACACTACCCCAATCTCCTGACCTTAATCCACTAGAGCATTTGTGGCATCACTTGGAACAAAGGATTCGAGCGCACACAATAACGTCGAAGGTAATGCTCAAGGAAGCCATCATCCAGGAGTGGAATTCAATAACCCCAGAGTTCACTAAGAAGCTGGTAGATTCCATGCAAAAACGGTTGTGGGAAGTAATAAAGAGACATGGATATCCCAGAAGCTATTAACGCGGAAAAACAATTGTTTTATTTTCAAAAGAAATATTTTTACGCAGACTTTTTATTTTTTAATTTTAATATTTTTATAGAGTACAATAATCATCATTTTTGTTTCGTTTTATGTTTGTAATAAAGCCATGAAAAATAAACAAAAAAATTATTATGAAATAGATTACTTAAAACTATGTTTTTTTATAGATGTGTTGGATGTGTTGAGTGTGTACGCAGACTTTTTCTGCCGAGTGTATATCACTATTAATCGCACAAGACCAAACCGACAGCCACATTTAATTCTTAATTTTTATAGTAACGATCATTTCAAAACGATCGCGCCATTCTAGAGTTCACTCAATCCAAATCCTGAACTGCACGCAGATTTGACTCTACTCTACTAAGTTCAAATCGAGTCGAATCGCATCGAAATCAAATGAATGGCTCGATTGTATTCCATCTATGCATAAAATAATTGCCCTCGACATATTTGCACACAACAACAGCAAGATATCGTCGAAAATCTTTAATATGACTTTGGAGCTCCCCCAATTCTAAAGTAAATCAACTTTTGAAAAATCAACCATTCTCGACTATGATTGAGTGCCAGCCCAGTTTGATGCAGATCTAATTGCAAAATATCAAATGTGCAGCAGCAGCGTTTGCGCGTGCAAAGTGATAAATGACGTATCGACACGATATTTCATTTTACATTTAGTGCAGAGTGAATGCACGAATGCGTTGCACACGAAGCATATGTGACAGATGAAATCTATTTGGCAAAGTTGGTTGTTTAACATTTTTTTCCACTTGCATAGTTTACGCAATTTATATTATGCGTTGGAGTTAAGGTGAGTTTGTGAGGCGAATAGTATAATTATTGTGAAATTTCACAAGCTATACTCTAAAATCATATTTTAAAAAATTTAATTTTAAAATTATAACAAAAAAATTAAATGAAATCTTTCATTTGGATCGCTGGAAATTTAACGGAAAACCAGCTGAAATTCTAAATAAATTATTTTAAAGAGGTACTCGTATTTAAATAAAAATAGCTAGAAATTCGAAAATTTGTAGATTTGTAGAATTTAGATAATCTACAATTGAAAGAAATGTTCCTTTCAGATATTTTTTCAATATTTTCATCTTCCCTCCTTAAACTCAACTTCATTTTCCGATCATACCTGCATTATATTATGCGTTCATTTATCACAAAAACCGTATGAATGAAATAAAATCATTTTTGCTCTAGACTCGTTGAATCGTTGTTGCTTTTTTCTTCATCATCAAAATCGAATATTAAATGAAATCATATTGACAATATGGTCACTCGAAATTGATTTAATGAAAATGAACGTCGATATTTCTCAAGCGTTTCGTATAAATTCTTGGAAAATTTTCTGATTTAGCAATAAGACAGATCAGGCAGCTAATACTTTATTTATTGAGTTGATTTTCGCGATTTCGATTTTTGCCTGTGTGCCTGACAAACAACATACGCTTCGAATATATGCACTCTAGCGAATATTTCGTAAATGTCCCGCTGTAAAACTATGCGTTCACAGTGCGTTACTTGTGCTGCTTTGCTCCGGGGTCTGTCATATGTGGTGTTCTTGTTGGTTGAGGAACGATCGACAGTTGCGAATTTATTGTTTGGTATCGCATTTTTTCGATGATTGCGAGTGGTGTGGTTGGTTTTGTGATCTATTCGGAATGCCAATTTAGATTGTGTGATTAAGGTATGCAATAGAGCCCATGGAAGTTGTTGATGGTGGCAAAGTGGCAGGATACGATATGAGCAGTTGCTATTGCCACCAGTGCGGTAACTGATTCTATGAACACTTTCATAGAGTCAAGTTAAATATTTGCAGTTTTTAGTTGTTGATTTGATTTCAACTAAAACCTGCACAATGTATAATTTTTACGACATGAATAATCCATTAATCGGTTTTTGAAAATAGATTTTGGTCAACTGTATTGCTTTCCTACACCATAGAACGTTAGACGGTTTTAGAAGATATTGAAGAATAATAAACATTCGAAAAAATCAGCCATATCTTTTTAATAAAAATCCAAAAAAAATCGTACACTGGAATAATTTTTATTAATATCCGAATCACAGTCATATACATATAGTATGCAAAATTCGTATTCGTACGGCCAATTTTTTATGGGTAAATTGCATTATATCATTAAAACAAGAATAATGTCCATTCAGAATTTATTATCTTCCTTCACAATACTTAAATTTTAGCAAACCATGCAGAATTAACTTAAATCTTGTTGCCACTCAATGAAATTAAAAAAAAATGATTTCCAATAGCAGCAAAATCCGTATTCGTACTCATGATAATTTCATCATCGTGGCTATAATGCACGTGTTGTTGTTCTACGATTCGTTAGAATTGACAGCTGAGTTTTAGGAAAGTAGTTTGTTTTTAGTTTTATACATCGTTTCGAGTCGTAAAGTCGAGTCTAAAATGGGACGAAAGACAAGTGAAGTTTCAAACGATTTAAGAAAATTAATAGTAGATTTACATAAAAAGAGCAAATCAGTGAAGAAAATCGGTGATATTGTTTTAAGAAGTAAGTCAACTGTGCAGTACATCGTAAATAACTAAAAGAAGTGTGGCCAAAACAGTGAAACCAAAACCGGTCAGTCCTCATAAGAAGGCATCGGTCCTTCTTACGACGACATATTCGGCAGGATCCAGGAGTAAGAGGTGTAAAACTGGCAGCATTGCTCGAGGAATACCATGACATCAAAGTAACTCCACAAACGTTTAAAAATCACATTAAGAAACTTTGATTTCAAAGCCGAATTCCAGTAAGGAAACCATTTGTAAGTGCAGTTAATAGAAAAAAACGCCTAATTTTCGCAAAACAATACCTTAGCAAGGACTTTTCGTTCTGGAAATGTGTCATCTTTTCTGACGAATGTAAGGCAATCCGCACACGGGTCGTTCAGCTAACGTCGTAGATGCGATATTTCTACGCTTGGTCGTCACAACCTATGTAAAACAAAGGGTGACGGAGCGTTAGCCTATCGTGAAGAGCGAGAAGCGTAGTCGGTTCACGTTGAGTGCGTCTCAAGGGTTGTGCATTGCAGGCCTCAAGTCGAATGTCTAGTCGTTTTTGCAAGCGCGATGGATGACGGCAACGTACAATTCGTGGGGGAGGTGGAAAAATGCCCCGAATTGTATGATTTTACGACGCATACTGACGTTTTCTTCGCGACCCGTGTGCGGACATGATACGAGGATGACGGCACTCGTTTTCTCGCGAGCTTCACAAGTGTCAAACGCATATCTCACGTATCGTATGGCTCACGACCCGTGTGCGGAGTGCCTAAATTTAACGTTAAAGCGTCTGACAAATCCATTCGAATTTGGTGTGAGTGAAATACAAGACTGGCTAAGTGTAACCTCTTGCCGACATTCAAACACGGAGGCGATTCGGTAATGATTTGGAGCTGTTTTGGTGCTGAAGGTGTTGGAAATTTGCACTTTAGCGACGGTATTATGAACTCGCACATGTATATTAACATTTTAAAGAGATATTTGGTCCAAAGCGCAAGGAAATTAGGTTGTAAACGGAACTACATCTTCCAACAGGACAACGATCCCAAACACACAGCTTTTAATATTCGTCTCTGGATGTTATATAACTGCCGGAAATATTTAAAAACTCCACCCCAAAGCCCCGACATCAATCCTATCGAAAATTTGTGGTCGATTGTTAAGAGGAATTTGCGCAAACACGACCTTCGGAGCATTCAAGGGTTAAAACATGCTCTACGGACAGCATGGGACAATATTCAAAAGGATTTAACTACAAAACTCGTGGAATCGATACCAATACGGCTAAAAGCTATATTAAAACAAAAAAGTTATGCAACCAAATATTAAAACTTAAGAATACGCGTTTTACATTTAGGTTTTTAAAGCGTACGAATACGAATTTTGTTTAGTTATAATCGAAATATTGTTACTTTCTCCAAACTTATGATATCTACACTTTCTATTTTGTTTTATTTTGTTTCATATACATATTATCAATGATTTTATTGCATATCTTTTCAACTGCAGAATATAGAGGTTTTTCACATAAAATTGTTGGGGTACGAATACGGATTTTGCATACTGTATATCAAGCTCCTGACTTACTTATTTCACAAAGTGCAGTCACAGGAACTATTCATTTGTGAAATAATATGTGATGCGACGAAACACATTTTTGATTCCTTCAGGCGCTACGTGAAATTTCTAAAAAAGCTTCAATATCACTCGTATTTACTTAGATTGAATGACTTTCTAACACTTTCTCGTGATTAATGTGAAAATAACTGAAACTTTTCTTTTTTTATCTTTTTTGTTTTGTTAAAAAAACCATGTTCTAACCATTTTTTGATTGATTGATAGCCTTGAGTGGGGCCAGAAGGGCCCTAGCACTGCAACTTCCTGCGCAGTTATCGTGGTATGATTCGAGGATTATTCTGATTACCTACTCCAATTCCCTCCGATTCCGTCTGCGTCGTGAAATTCGGGTCCAGGCCATAAACTCGCACTGTAAAACCATTTTGATAGCCTTCTCAGTCCTTACTTTGGCTGCCTGTACTTTAACCCTTTACGATATCTTTTCCTAGCTCGAAGTTTTTATGCCTCTGATCAGAGAACGGAGCTACTTTTAGGACATTCCACTTCTTCACTAAACACACTGCACTGTTTGACACCAACGTGAGGTCTAGTACCTCTTGCCTGTTAGCTATCACGAACATTGGCGTCTTGCCCTCATTTGCTACAGCCAAATCGCTGTTTGCGAGGAAGTCTAAGAGTACATTATTTCCAGTGTTGACGTCACTGCTCCCCTATGCTGTGTGATGAGCGTTAGCATCGCATCGAATAATCAGCATTTTGTTCTTCCTTCTGCAGTCCTTTTATGTTGTTACTTGGGACTTAGTCCTCATTCTCTGCGAAGAAGGCTGATGGCAATATCGCCTTCACTATTCCTCCTTCCATGGGGACCTGTACTTGGACCGCCACTGTGTCCCTATTGGTGTATTCTGGGATTAGAAGAAAGTTAATGTTTGTGTGAATTACTATCGCCGCCCTCGGGCTTTCTTCCCTTGCGGCCCAGATTAACCTACAATTTTTTGTATACAGGCCATTTATTCTGTCTTTGCTTACCCAGGGCTCTTATATTAGCCTCACTTTATAGGTGCGCGAGGCAAACCTGTTGCTTACTTCCGGCGAAGCAGCTGTGGCATGATGCAAGTTCGCCTGTAGACACCTCATTCTCTTTCCTCCATTGGTTGGGAACCACTGGGACCTGGTGCTGCCTCCATATCGGTTCCACTATCCTCCGTATTGGTAGTTGAAGTGACCGCTGGCTCTGGTGTTTTTCCGCCTGGTTTTCAGACAGTTAACTTAACCTGTCCAAGCTAATGGTGTCGTTTCTGTCTGCTATTTTGATAGAAAAGGTTTGGTCCGCCGCTGCGACCAGCATGGCGCATTTGCCTTTATTCTCCAGGACTTAACATTGAGGTCCTCATTCTGGCGTTCTACGAAAGCCAGGATCATTTTCGTAGCCAAGTTTGCTGCGTTTGAGAAGGGTTCCGTGGGACATAGCTTGGCCACTTCCCACGGCCTTATCTTTTCGCCTCCGCTTTTATCCACTGTGCCGTTGGTTTGTGCTTGCAGTGAAGGGACACGTGGCATAGTTTGCTTCTATCTCAGCTAGTATCCCATTCTCAAGAGCATTTTGTATCCTGTCCACTTGGTCATTCGTGAGAAGTCCTTGAAGAAAGTCCTGTAACATGATCGCCATTTTTACATCCTGGAAGGCTCCGCTATAGGCTAATTGTATTTACCTTTTGCTGAGTTGAGAGTGTTTTTGGGCCACGTAGGTGCCGCTTATTATCTTTGCCTGTTTGCCTGTCCTTAGAAGTGCCTGAGCTTGAGCCCTTTCTTATTGGCCAGGGAGTCTTTGCCAGGAATGCCTTTTTCCTAGCCATTTTTGTGAACAAGTCTTTTTCTTTAAAAGAACTTCATGCGATTTCTGGCTACACCGATTATATTTTTCTTTTTTTGAGGTTTCTTTCGATGGCCCCTGCAAAGTCAGTGCTTCCATACTGCGCGAGACGTCCTCCGCGATTTGTAAGGAGGATCTGACGTCAGAAGTAGAGGGGGAGGCTTCGGGAACTTCTGCTGCCTTTCCTTCTTCCGGGTTTTCCCCTTTTTGTGCCGCTGGCGTGGAATTTTTGGTCCTTGCCTTTCCACTTGTTTGTTTTGGTGTGAAGCTATGTTTAGTTCCACTCTTACTTTGGTCCTTCTTGTGCTTTTGCTCATTCAAATCCTTCTGGCATTTAGGCTTCAACTGTTCCCTTAATCCCATTGAGGATTCACGTTGGAGCGCTGGAGCTCCGCGGTTAGAACGCTCGGGGGCCTTTAGCTTTGGAACACTTAAGGCAGCCCCTTCTTTTTTTTCTTTGGTACTTTCAATTTTGTTCCCACTAGTATGAGGAATATAAAAAACCAGATCTAGGCATTAAATTAGACGGGCTCTTGCCATCCGACACCCGAATTCGCATATTTGCGACTGATTCACCCAGCAGCCATTCATCCCACGGCATATGCTGTTTCACCACTGGCTCGGGGATTTTTTCCTTAGGCGTTAGCTCCCCAAAGTGTGAATCATATTACCAATAGTTCTTTCACGGATGATTGTTACGGGCAGCTACCGCGAGGAGGTCAAGATCACGGCACGTGCATATTGTCATATACTACATGTTATTCCCCTATTCGTCTGAGGACTACTTTGCAAACCCTACTTTGCATTTCATTCGTTTTCTTTCCCACGTTTATCCATGCGAATTGACTTATTTTTTTGCTTCACCGCTCGTTGAAGTAATATTGCAATGGGATTTTCTTTCAAGTTCAAATTCATCAATCCATTATAATCCAGGTGACGTATATTTATTTTGCGAATTCTTGAGCAGATAAGACTCTCTACAATGAAATCGCCTTATCCTCTAACCTAAATAAATTTCCACACAACTACGACAATCAGTAGATTTGCAATGATTGATAACTGTTCCTTCAACATTCGAAGAGAAAACACCAAACCTAAACCAATTTTCCATCCCTTATATTTTTTCTATTCACTAAGAACTTCAACGACGTGCACAAATAAGTACCAACTCATACCTCTTCGCCTTATCGAAGAAGCACTTTATTAAGTGACATGTGAATCAGTTCAATTCAATACCGCCGCATCGGAAATAATTTTTTCTTCTCCTATTTGAATTTGCCATCTTTTTGCATGATTCTCAGGTAAAACCTGATTTTTTTCGTGGGTAGCAATGTTTTGCACATGTGGTGAAGATTTTTTTTTTGCTTGCGTGGTACCATCGATGCGCCAAGTAGGGCTTACAAGGTGTTCGTCGTTGGTTGCTTGGGTGATATTCTCGGTGCGTACTTTGAGAAACGGATTCACGTGATACGAAAGGTAAGCATAGGGGTGAAAATATGCACGGATAACATATCCTTTCACCTGGTCTCGAATGGCATCTGAGACTGAGGCAATCTGTTAGTACAGGCGGGGCAAGATGAATGTTAAGGAAGGTATCAGACAACAATTACATGCCACTTGGAAGTGATCAGGCCATGAGGTGGAGGTAGGAGGATGATGGTGCGCCGGTGCACAGATGTGATGCCTCGTGAAAATATTACGAGGGAAAAAATTGGTTCCCAGGATTTTTCATGATGTAACGGAATTTTATTTTAAATTAACAATGATACTGAAAAGTAGTTGGTTGTCGTCGATGAATTTTTATGATTTTGTGTGAAAATAAATGTTTCAAATTAAATCAAAGCATCAAATAAAATTTATGATATTTATTTAAAACTTTTCGTTTTAATAAATATGTATAAATTGAAATATATATATATATATATATATATATATATATATATATATATATATATATATATATATATATATATATATATATATATATATATATATATATATATATATATATATATATATATATATATATATATATATATATATATATATCCAGCTTTTGAACGAACAAATACCTTTAAATATATTAATAAAAAATTCTTGTCATTATCTTTGAATAAATAGAGTTAATTAATTTATCTAATAATCAAATACGCGACAAATGGTCCAAACCACAATCAAAGACAATATTTTTTCGAATATGTTCAAATATTAATTCCATCAACTGTTTTTATCGAAATCCGCCTACAAAAAATATCACTATACGTGCTTCGACTGGTCTTACGCGCATCTTTTTCGCCATCGATATAACAATCGTCAATGAACGGATTCCATTGTTCACCAAGGACAACGACAACAACAACGATTTCAGAAATTCGTTACGTTTTATATTCACCATCGTCGTACTAAGAACATCTGCTTCAGATACTGACATTCAAACGTTTTTCAGTATGAAAATCCAAACGAATTTTCGACGGTATATTAACCAAGTTTCTGAGTCTTCTGATGGAACATGTGATACTATCACCGATACATGATTTTCGAATCTGATATATACGTCTACAGCACCAGCCAGTGTATAGTATTATAAACTTTGTGTGACCTAATCTGGTTTGAGAAATAAAATCTCTTGAAAAGATACATTATAGTATTTTGTTCTCGGGCGGATTGAATGGGATCAATGGTGAGATGTAAGGACAATGCAACTGTTGTTCGATTGTAGACAGTGTTATTGTGCTATGTATGATTTTTCGAATGGAAATCTATCAGACACATGATGATGGGAATGATGACGTGGATTTGTATTGGTTGCTGTTGACATTTTTTTGAATTGAATAAATTCATCTTGATTTAGAACATCGAGATGAATTGATAGTTTTTCCTGTCTGGCATTAATTTGAGGACAGTAGAAGATCCAAACGGGGTCATTCAGTTTATTAATATTCATTCATGCAAATCAATTTATAAATTATTTTGTTGGAAATAGTTCCCTTTGGACTCAATTTTAATGCTTCCAGGTGAATCAATTTTAGGTTCCTTCATTGGAATAATTTCTTATGAAAAATCACGACTTTTTAAGATTTTTAAAACTCTTTTCGCTGCGAAAAAATATTATCAAATAAAATTCAAAGAAAGACCCACACCCACCGTAAATATAATAAGAATTCAGTAAATTTCAATTGTATCACAAACTCTATTTCACTATAGTCCGTAAATGGGAGCCAAAATATGAATCCGTTTTCATTTCTCAGACAACGAACACTTTACAATTTGTTGCAAGAGGATAACGTTTTCTTTTACAAAATTTTACTGACACTAAAAATGCAAAAACCATTTGATTCAAGTTGCTGTGAATCAATTCGACTCTATTCAAATCAATTAAAGTACGCTCACAGACCTATTGCGTTTCAAAAGGCATTGAGAATTGGTTGCCGATATTGAATTAAACATCTGGATTGCATTTTAATATCTGAAATCCACGGACCTAGCAATTGGTGTCAGAAGTGGGTTATCAACGGCATAGCACTTCCCCTTTTCTACTCCATCATCTCAAAGCTTCTGGGAAATACTCTCGGTATTTTTGGAAACTGACTGTCATCACTCGATCTGTTGTGTAAAAACCTTCTTGGACGCCATTGCTATGATAGACTTCAATATCGAAAAAATGAATTAGCTGATGGTATTTCGGTAAGGACGATATCGTTCACGTAGCAAAAGTAAGAAACCTTCGATTTTTGGACACGATGCAAACCATCTCCCCAGTCAATGCGAATTTCGGAATCTATTTTGTTCATTTATTAGAGTCCCTACAACGAAAGAATTCAACTGAAATTGTGGCCCCAAACATAGATAAAACCTTTGACTCTATCTGGCATAATGGTTTAGTTTACTATCTAAACCAATTTGATTTTCCTACGTTCATGGCCAAAGTTATCGCTTCATTGTTACTTGACCGGCTAGTTTCAAGTTGTTTTGAGCAAAATGTTTAAAATGGCACTAAATAAGCCTTTTTATTTCTGTGCAAAACAGCTGCACAATTTTTCCACTGTTCTTACTGAAAAAAGATATGAACCAAGTATGCATCTAGTCTACAATTCCAAATAGACAACTCGCACATTTTTGCTTGAATTAATCTAAAATTAGCCCCAAAGCATAATTGCATGAACTACAATATATGCATCAAACATAGCTGTAAAACAGAAAAAAACTGAAGTGAACTGAAAATGCGAACCACAAATTCTAGATTAATACAAAAGGACATAAAAACAGAGATATAAAAATTAAACAATATATAAAAGAAAATCAAGAAACAGCTAATGTAAAATATACAAAACAAACAAAACAAAAACCGAAAAAAAGATTTAAAAAATAAAAAATATGGGAAACACAAAAAAATTATGTTAATTTAATGTAATTTTCATGATTTTTTTTGAAAATTTCGAGCGAATGATAATTTTTGATTTTATTTCCTTTCAATCGAGTGATTAATGATCATACTCTAGTTTTTGTTGTTTCTCATTTTCTAATTTTTTGATAAAAACTAGGCTTCACAGCCGCATTTGGAATGAAAAAAAAACACATTTTTACACATTGATGGCGGGATGCCAGCAATTGGCATGATTTGAAAATCGAACAGCAGGATAGATTTTAATTTCAAAGTAAATACGAAAGTGGGATGACAAATTTCCGCCCTGATAAAGAAAACCTTTCGAAGACTTTTTTTTTCATTTTACGTTTCTACTGTTTCTACATAATGGCCATCAAGCCTAATACATTTTTCATAACGGTGCTCTCAAGCAATAATACCGGGCCCTTTTCTGAGAGTCACCTCACGTAACGAATGAAGTGACTCTCTTGATTTCGTATTCTGAGAGTCACGTCATCTCAAGTTACATTTTCGATTTATTCTATTCCGAGTCACATGAAGTGACGAGCGTCACGTGAAGTGAGATTTTCAGTCACTTGATAATATCAAGTGACTGTGGTCAGAAGTGATATAAATTGATATTTAAAAAAAAAAAATGCAGGGTTTTGGCGAAGTTTGGATCGTGAATCATGAAAAAAGTAAAAAAATCTTATTTTGAAGATAATTTATATATTTTTATTTGAATATTGCGGTTAAACTCGACTACGTGTTCGCCATAACCGTTAGCCGTTTTCTGATAGATTTTTGGCTCTTATGTTTGTGATTTTGTTGTTGTGTGCTGATTTTTTGGGTGTTTTATTTTTGATTGGTTGTTTTTCTTGCTTTCGCTTTGAAAACGCAGATGGCATTGACACATGTCTACAATCATTTCACGCCAATTTAGTATGTGCACCTCATTCTTTCGAGCTAAAAAGTGACATTTGGAGTTTGAATTTGAAAATTGAATTGTGGAATGAAAACAGATACAAAGTTTATTCCTGACGGATAAAATATCAAGGATTTCAATTTTCAATCGATTTTCTTATTGGAAAGACAAGCGACAATTCGAATGCCTTATTGGACTGATGGAGAGTCATCCACAAAGCCTGAAACCGTTTTTAGGTGACGTGACTTTCCAAGTGACGAGAGATCTCATGTGAGGTGACTCTCAGAATAGGGCCCACCGTTTTTAAAGTCCTATTCATTGAGCCCCTTAAAATACGCATTAACAGCATTGATGAGCTCTTCCTCTTTGGCCGCAAATTTTTTGCCTCCATGCATTTTTTTGATGTTAGGAAAAAGAGTTTTTACGCGCCAAATGAGGTAGTTTTTTTTTACCACATCCTTCAAACGCTGCAACAATCCTGCGTGATATTCTCTAGTGAAGGTTTTCCCTTCTGAAGGTAAGCAAGAAAATTATTCCTTTTACATCTCAAAAAACAGTCGCCATAACCTTCTTCGTTGTTTTTGCCTATTTTAGGGTCGGTTCACCTGCTCCAGTCCATTGTTTTGATTGTTGTTTCGTTTCGGGCGTGTAATGGTGAACCCACGTTTCATCTACAGTTTTAATTTTTCGCAAAACCTACTGGGATTTCGCTTGCAGAGTACTGAATTTGCGATTGAAACAGTTTTCCAGTTACATCTTTGTTCGAGCGTTAGCAGACGCGGCACCCAACTTGCATAGAGCTTGTTTATGCACAAATGCTCAGGCAAAATTCTGTGCACACGTTCAGTTGATATCCCAGGTTTCTCAGCTATCTCGCTTACTTTCAATCTGCGATCCTCTATCACGATTTTGTGATTTTTTTCGATCATTTCGGAAGTTTTAACCTCTACGAGGCCTCCGGAACGTGGTACGTCATCAGTGCTCGTATGACCTTTATTGAATTATGAAATTAACTGTCTCACAGTTGAATACGACGGGGGAGAGTCTCCCAGTGTTGAATCCATTTTTTTCTTTGATTTGAAGTGGTGTTAGACCTTCCAAATCGAAATATTTGATAACGGCACGTTTTTCCTATTTTTCCATTTTCACTTAAGCACTCGACACGACTTAATCAATAGATTACGAAACGAATACTAAAAGCGCAGTTGAACTGAAATTTCCCCTGCAAGCTAGCCACGGATCGTGCTATCAAATATATCAAACTTAGCCCTGCTGGCGGCATGTCTGATTCAGACCGGAAACTTTTCGCCCCACCCTTGTATAAAGACGATTTATTCTTTGATTTTTTCAGCATCCGATTTGAATATTTTGGATCTAAATAAACTTGTCGTATGCAGTGAGTGCCATTATAATCTAAAACTTTTTGGTACACAATAGAATGATTTTTTTAAAAATATGCTGTAATCCACCATAGCCAGATAAAATGGCGTGATTTTCATTTATTGAAATTTCATTCGATCATAACTCTTTCAAAAATGAATACATACTACGATCCACCTCAAGTCGTCAAATGAGATCATTAACGACACAAAACTCGAAAACATTTTTTGTGAAGCAGATGCATTTTCACCAACACTTTAGTCTAAGCACGTTCACGTTCAATAAAATTTTTATCGTATCCTTTATTTTACAGTTACTTTGAAAAAATGTCAACGATAAAATGACTGTAAACTGAAATAAACGATAAAATTTTAATTGAAAGTCGTTAAAATCGATCGTCAAATCTTCACTTAAATTCAACAATTCGATTGATCCTTTTGGAGTTTTTTTTTTGTACTCAAGTCGCAAAATGATCGTGTTCAATTGCACCTGTGATGGAGTGCATGAACGAAATGATAACGATGAGGTAATTCAGTTCGACTGGTTTATTTTTTTTTCCCGGCAATTTTTTAACACATTTCGATCGCCTGTAATTCAAGATCCTGTCGGGAATAAATGGTGAATTTAACGGTTGAATGGTCGTTAAAGATATTAACGTTATTCAATTGCTAGTAGACAGTGGTGAAATTGGGTCGTTAATTGATTAGTGCTAGTGATTAGGTATCGGAGGGAAAAGATGGTCAGAGGCATGCCGTTCAGGTGTGAAGATTGTGGTTAACGAAGGCAAGGAGTTCTAGTTTTAACGGTGTAATGGGAAGTATCTTGAGAAAAATATACTGGTCAACATTTTAATGAAAAATATCGAAAGGATTCCAGAGACAGCGGGTCGAAATTGCCTCATAATTCGTGTTTCTTTTATCTTCGAGCGTTCCAAGTTTATCTATTATCACTTCGTTGAAACCACATTCTTGAACCAGTCCTTATAGCCAATATGACCGCAATTTTTTAACCTCCTCAATCAAAATCAAATCAAATTTAGCAACATTTCTTTCCACACCTACATGAATTCGTCTTGCCCTAGTTACATTGAAAATCATCCATCACATGCAATATCGATCACCTTCAATTCATCCATACACACCACCAATAATCTGCCACCATTCCAATCTCTAAGCATAAATCATCAAACGATCAGAAAAGTGTTAACACTCTCATCCGACAAAACCTAATGGCTCATCCAAATCTTCAATCGCATCAGACAAAAAAAAATAATTCAGAAACAAAACCGAAAGCCCCGACTACAGCAACAAAAACATGACACAAATTACCCAACATAAAATACTATCATTAATAAAATTAATAACATTATGTAATAATCCATTCAGATGCCACCGTCGCCGCGTCAAATCGTATCGTGTACGATGCATGTGGAAATGTTTTAGCGCCAAATCTACACTAGAAGTACCATGTTTAACTGCCATTCTGCACTGCTGCTACCGTCCCCCCCGAAACTTTTCATTACCACTCTATGATGAACAACTACAGAACAGATCGTAGATACTCATACTGTATAAAACTCTCCACACTCTTACATATTCATACATAGCATGAATACACGAACGCCAGAATTTAGCTCAATACCAAACATTAACTTTGACACTGAATTAAGCAATGCAACTTGGAATGGATTGCAACAGTCGAGTCCGCGCTGCCGCCATGCTGGTGTGCTGCTGCTGGCTGACCTTCATCTTAAAAATAAAACATTGTGGAGAGAAAAGTATTTTTTCTTCACCGTTTTTGATTTCAAATAAAACAACAAGACTCAATTGTATGCGCAAGATATCTACATAAAAACGTGTGGAAAAGAAAATTTAAAAAAATAGTTTATGGTTTATGTCATGAATGGATGTGTCGTTAAAGTTGTATCTACAGCCTATGATATCTGAAGATTATCAGAGGAAGATACTAGGGTATCTACCGTATTTCGAGCAAACATTGGAATTGAAAACGATTGCGAAAAAATTCAGGTATTTCATCGCAAATTTCAATTCATTACCAATCATGCTGTAACTAATTGATTCTGAAGCAGCAGAGGTCGAAATTTAGGTGATCGTGCGTCAAGATCACTTTTTCGCGAAGTCTTATGTTAAGGTCATTAAAATTATGCATACAACACTTGGACTCCGCAGCATTTTCACCCATTGCGAATTATGCATAAAAACGATGATAATCAATTGAGTTGATCGCGCGGCGATCAATCGTCGAAATTGATCGAGCGAGACCCAAGTGTGACCCCAGCGATTCTACCCTTGACCCAGATACAAACTTGAATCGCACAATTCGCAACGAACCGCATTATTGTCATGAGTCGTTCGACAACAGTGACGCCAGCGACAACAGTCCATATTCTCGATACGTTGTCCATGAGCTCTATAGGACCCACTGCGACCGTATGCTCACTTTACAGTCAAGCACATCGATATTTTCCTTTTCGATTTCAATTTAACTACCTTTGCCTGTTTCACTCCGATGCCGTACGATCGTAATAATTGGCGATCGATGCCAATTGAAAAAGTTGAGAATTTCGCGGAGATCAAGATGTGAGAAATGCCGAGGGCACGTAACAATACATACCTCAGAATTTAAGTACGCTCTTTGCATATGGAAGCGGCAGTCGAGATCTGTTCCAGATACTATTGATCGTCTATTGTTGCGATGAATGATCATCATTATTACAGTAGCTCGCTTGCAGATCACTCTGTCCTTAACATGATTTTCACCAGCTCGTTAGTATGTCAGCTCGACTCAATGCAAAGGTATAGAATTAGCATATCGTTTTTCACAAGATCAGTTTACCAGTGATCGCATTACCTAAATATCATCGTCGTGTGCTAATTATGCAAACTTGAAATCGTACAGCTGACATCACTTTACAGATTTTCCAACAGCTATATAAGTGCAATACTCGTATTGCACGCGACGTGCGAAGATGCGGTGATCGACGATCACATATGCATACTAGCGTCGTGATTATAATAATGATGGCAGAGGTGATGATGATGAGGTGTGTGATGATCGTGGCGGCCATTGTGCGGTGAAGCTGCGGTCGGTTGACTAAGACCGGCGTTTCGTCATGGTTAAGTGGGTCTCTGATCTTGAAAAAAATCGTAGTAGTGATCTTGGCAACCGGGCAATGTTGTTTGGGTGAATGAATGTTAAGTTGTTTGATCTGTTTGTTGCGACTATTTAGAGGGCTAGAAGAGGTGGTATGCGATTTTTGGTATTGAATTATTTCGATGTTGTTCAAGTCAATTAATTCTGGCATTTGTGTAGGATTCTATATTTTCAGTGAAACCCATTCGGATTAACATTGGAGAGATGAATCCCATATTTTAGACTTTTGTAATTTGCCTAAGCAGCTCACTACACTGCCTTACTAAGCATAAAGGTTCTATCTACATTATAGTACTTTCGAGATATTCAATTATTTGTGTTTTGATTTGTACTGGAGGTACATACTTCAACAGAAGATAGGTTTTTCAAATTTTGTAGAATCATGCAATAGAGTATATAGTTTTCGAATCCGAATAACTCAAAAATGAGAAAAATGCAGATAGAACATTTATGCTTAGTAGGGCAGTATAAATGTTACATATTATAACATAACAAATGTGCCAAACAATTCTGAAATAAAATGTAATGTAATAAAAATAATATAATATAAACGGATATAGAATTTTTTTATTACATTATTTTTTCCTGCTTTATTTTTTGTTGCATTAATTATAACAAAAAAATAAAACTATCGTACATTGTCATAATAGCAAACAAAAATAATGTAATAAACAGATAATAGAATGTAAAGATAAGGTAAAAAAAAATTATAAAAACAAATTACAAATATATAAAAAAGTAATATTTAAAAAATAATATAATAAAGAAATAAGAATTCAAAAAATATGATGCAAAAAACATACATATAAAAATCGATGAGCATCTGTCTCTGTATATACTGCTCTCTCGATTACGATGATATTTTAAGAAACTGATGGAACTTAATTGAAAATAAGGTAGTAGGAAATAAGCGTGGGAATTATCCACTTGATTCTCTTATTTTAGAAACAGATTCGACTAGGGACTCGGTTTTTAGAGTGGGGCCTCTCAAAAAAATTAAGATACACGTGATCAGTCTCAAACGGGCCGAAATAAGGTGTGGCAGCATCTTTCCAAACAACAATACATTGGTAAAAGATCCGACTAAAGACATAAATCGACAGCTCAAGAAATAAGAAGAAGAAAACCCATTGTCCACCTTTTTGGAAATTCCGTTCATAAAGATGCAAATATACTTTAATAAAAAAAACTCAAGCCTTGGGAATCGTTGAAGCTAGAAGGCTCAAATTTGGATTGGTGGTCATTGCACGAGTTTAAAAGTTTCTAGAAATTTATTGAACCAATTTCAATCAAATTTTGAAAGAAGGTTACACCATTTTACAGCATATCTAGAGGAACGATACTACGGACTTATTTCGTAGGCAGGTCTGCCAGAAAATATTTTTTTTTTAAATTCTTCCAGCATTCTCGAAAATTCATCATCGAAAAAATCAAAAACTTACATCTGTGGAAGCAGAAGAGTAGATCTTTGACATTTTGATTGTCGATCCAACTCTGGAAATAATAAAGTATACAGCTCGCAAATATTTAGAATGATTTTTTGACAGGAGTTGCAAAAAGAAGGGAGAAGATAACAAGCGATACAAAGATTACATTGAATATTATCATTAAACTACTACTCGGACAAACAACGTCGATTTCGGAAATGCATTTTCTACTTAAAGAAATAAAAAAAAATAGAAATTCTTAGACAAACAGTAAATTAAAATTGCAATTTTGTAACATCCTTGCGGTGAATCATATGTAACGGAAAATGATCTAGATAGACTCTTCTACGACTGCTTCCGTCTTCGAACCTCTCCAGACTGACAATTTGTTTTCCCGGACGTATTCGTTTTTAACTGCGGTAGCAACGAAGTGAAAGCCGCTTCTACGACCATCTCCGTCCCGTTATTCCTCAGACTACGTTTTCTGTCTCGTCGCCGTAAGTTGGTCGTGTAGGTTCAGTTGAAATGGACTGGAGAATTGATTCGACTTTTCCCCATAAAATCTCGTGCCAACCCTCGTATGACCACATAAATAATCATGGGATCATTAAGTTGGCTAAATATCTGGACTTGCGTAGCGAGTTTGAATGAATGGAAAACAGATCCAAACATACATGGTCCCGCGGTTTCGGTCACCAAAATTGGCCCAAAGAAACCGTAGAAGCTCAATCGTAGCCATAACGGTGTAAAAGTTGTAGCGAAGGAGCCGATTTGAGCCGATAAGACCGTTCAACAAGCGCAACCGCTCCAGGCACCCAAAGCTCTCCCGTCAACTTCTCTTAGGTTAGCCTTCGAAGTTCTGAATAAGTTAAAAAACGACCCTCTATCCGTCTGAAAATATGCCCACCACGGAGAAAAAGTCCTTTCAGTCGGCCAAAAAAAATTATCAGGGAGCACCCACTCTTTCTCTGAGCACCAGCTCAGAACCTCTGGATCAACTCGGCGTTTGAATGAAATCACCAAAGAGAGCCTGGTTTGGGTTGTTATTATCTATTTATTTATTTATTTGGTGCGTATTCAATACAACAGGCAAAACTGCCCAATTACAGATTGGATACAATGAAAAAAATAAAATAACAAGAACTAAATAAGAATATATAAATATAAGTATATAAAATAATTAAAGCTAGAATAAAATAAAGTAAAATTAACTAAAGCAAAAAAGAAAAGAAAATCCAATACAAACACGAATAATCAATTCAACTTGAAATGAGCCCAAAAACAAATAGGATACAATGAAAAAAAATAAAAATAGTAAGAAGTAAATGAGTAAATATTAATACATAAAAAAAATTAAAGTGGTAAATTAAATGCAGGAGAAATAAGTCGAACAAAAAAAAAGAACCCACTAAAAAGAATAGAAAATAAAATTAATTAGTTAGAGTCAAAAATTTTACTTCGAACCATATTTTTGAAAATGGCAATAGATTGTGGAAGAGGACCAAGTTGAAGACTATTGTGAGTGCTTAAGAGTCGTACGACCATACGGCACTTCAAATAGAATGGAGGCCTTACGGATTCCCGCTCAATGAACAAAAATCCTAATGAGGAAGATAGGTAGCCGCGACAGATTTTGAAAAGGAAACTCTCATCCAAGTAAACTCTGCGCTGCTCAAGGAGAGGAATGTTAAGAAGAGATAGACGTTCACTATAGGGTAAATACGGCAGACTATATTTAAAAATTAAAATACGTGTAAACCTGCGCTGAACTGATTTAACAGCGTCAGAGAGGTATTTGAAACGAGGATACCACACTTGACTGCAGTATTCAAGTACAGACCGGACTAGGGTAATAAACAGGTGAACACAAGTAGAAATACTAAATGAATTGTGGCAGGAACGAATCACGAAGCCAGCAATCGGAGAAGCTTTTCTAGAGATAGTAAGGACATGAACGTCGAATTTCAGTTTGCGACCAAAGGTGACCCCAAGATCTGAGAAATGATCGACACAAGAGAGGATAGGGCCATCAATAGCATAAGGAAAGACATTAGTGTGAAGCTTAAGGGAAAAGGACATAGAAAAACACTCGGAAACATTAAGGGACAAACAGTTCAAGTTACACCAACCAGAGAGAGCATACAAATCATCCTGAAGAAGCAGAGAGTCAGCAGTATTTTTGATCACTCGGATGGTTTTTAAATCATCT